>JBBPQE010000771.1:0-12702 GCA_038092335.1 Boletus vinaceobasis
CTGGAGGACGTCCAGTGGGCTCCTTGGGTTTATATAGTCTGAGACGATGTGCACAGACCAAGCTGTACACTACTACATGAGGATATATGATGACGGTAATTAAATACATGCTGCACACACATGGTGTGGCAGAATGGAAGAGAAGCATAGCATGGTGATTACCGTGGGAAGGAATGGAAGCATAAAGCAGAAATTAAAAGAGAAGACATACGGTAATGAATGTGTGAACGAGATTGGATCTTGTGAGAAATGAATGTAACTATAAGCGTCTGTGAACTCGAGAGAAGAAGAAAGGAAAGTTACAAGTCCAGCGTATGTTGTGAGATTAGATAAACGCGTGGCTTGATAAGATTAGATAAGATAAGATCAAAGAAAAAGATAGAAAGAGAAATTGTCACTTCGTTACAGATGCCTTGTGAGGACGTTAAGTGACTTGCTTAGCACTTGAGCTATTGGCAAACATAGACACCAATAAACAAACTGGGGAGAGTTCGTCTAGAGGGTCCAGTATTTATACAAGTGTGCTAGGCGCATGGACCATGATACAAACAAGTACAAGTATGTTACATATAGTAAGAGGGCATAGGGTATGATGTCATATGGGAACATGATGAGTAAGGTGAGAAGGAGATGACATCATGGACTGTGGGAAAGGATCTGGACCAACAGTAATTAAAGGAATGCTGTTACCATGTGTTGGTCTAGAGTGGAAGTCGGACCATAAGGTCTAGATGTGTGATGAAGGTAAGTAAAGAATGTGAAGTAAAGAAGGGTTACCATGGTCACATGATAAGATAAGGATAAGATAAGGAATCTAATCGTCTGATAAGGGAACGTAGTGATCAGTAGTAATGATCAGTAGTGAGCGATAAGTAAAAGGAAAGAAATGTGACAATGCAGTGTAACGATTCATAACAGGTACAATACATACTTTCCAGTTTCACATATGCCTGCAGAGGATATTCCATCTTGCATACTTTCCCCCACATCCATGTCCTGGCAAAAATGTCTTCAGCATGCTCCCTTTGCCTCACAACTTGATCTTCTGGAGACAGAGCCAAGTCCTCAAGCTGGAATGCCTGTGTCACAAGTGCATCCCATTTGGTGAATAGCATCACAACTGGTACTATTACCCAAACAAATGAGCTCAGCAACCATTATCAAGAAGACTTTATCACCATTCTTGGTGTCACATTCAGAGAAGAATCTTTCCTCTGCAACAGTGACAGCACGATGCTGTTGATCCATTGAAATACAGTACCTGCTCATATTAAAACTAATTAGAACATATTGCAATATGCTCACTTACCATATGGCATGGATCCGCTGCTTGAGGAGAGTTGCGCCGGTACGCTTTGTGACAAAGTTCTTCATAATCTCGAACTCATCCTCACGGCCAGCCTCGAAACCCGGAGAGTCATGGAAGACGAATTTCTGGTTGCTTTTGAAAACCATCTCATGATTGATATTGTGGAGTCCACGCTATGAAAGGCAAGACAGCTTGCAAAGGAACTATCATGACACCAATGTAGCTAGACACTCACCTCCTTGGACCCCTCGATTACAAAATCAACCTGATTACACGACCACATCAGCATCCAGCATATCCTAGCTTGGTCAACCGTACCTTTTCCCCTTGATCGTTGTAGATCTCTGGATGTTCTGCCGAGTTGCATATTTTCCGAAGGATGGTCGTCTTGCCAGCATTCGCTCTGCCAATAAGGAGAATTCTGAATCGTCCGAATTTCTTCATAAGGTCCGGGTCAACGTGCTGCATGAAGTCGCCAAGATCCGAAGCTTCCATCCGCATGTTGGCAGCACTCGAGCTGTCGGTGTGTGGTTCGCGCGAGACGGGGCCTGCGACCTGTTCCTCGGCCGTATCTGAATCTGGATGCTGTATCTCGAGATCGAGAGCATCGGTGTGTTCGGCAGTTGGGAGAATCTCCCGGTCGCTAGGGACTGCGCTGGATTGCAGGTTGGGTACATCGACACGCTGGCCAGGCTCTGGAGACGAGGCTCTACTAGCTCTGGGGGATCGGCATGAGGGCCTTTATTGCGGGAGTGATTGAGAAAGCTGAAAGATGAGTGAAGCACGACTGGTAACTTGGGAGGTGATGGATCCGAACGACGAGAACGACGATAGGTATCGTGGGATTACAAGTGCAATGGAAAGTGCCACTGATGTGCGCGCATTACTTACTTAAGTAATTCAGACCGCATTCCTATCGCTCCCCTGACCGCCCCAATCATGATGCTGCATATCTCTGTGCAAAATCCGAGCGGGTTCACACCGGAGATCCTATACATATAAACCTCGAAAGGCGCGACCACAAGGGATCTTCACTTTGGTCCCAAGTATGGATCTAAGACATACCGCGTATCCTACCGGCGATGTCGCTCACAGTAAGTTCCCTCACGCTCTCATCCGAATCGTGAACAACGCCAACGATCGTGATCACATTGCGCCCCGGTACACAGCTCGAATCGCTCAAAGCCCAAGAAGAGGCCTGCGTGCTCCCCGCATTCAACAGCAACGCCGCCTGGGACCTCGGCAACATCATCCGTAACTCAACGGCGAGCCGGAGCCGTGGAGACTGCCAGTTGGGTTTGGGATGATGGGACCTGTCGTCCTCGCCGATGGGATGTTCAAGCAGTGGACGGGACGCAAGGTGGGTGGATGGACGGGGTGGGTCTGGACGACGGCTTGACTTCTTCTGTTGGGAAACGTGATCATCAACAGTTTTTGCAAGGGCTGGGTTGTTCGGGCATTTGAATGTCACTCAAGGTATGATACCAGGACTTGCAATCGTAGAACGGACGACATACGGACAATGTCACCATAAAATACACCAACATCGTAACAGGGTCGCGGCGTCTTGTCAGAGGACACGCAACCAGGCTTCCAAATCAATCACCAACCCCTCCACCAACTCTGGCACTGGGAACGCCCTGTCCATAAAGCTCGAGCAACATAATACCCCCACTCTCGCGAATCCTTCGACCATCACGGTACCCCACAGGAGAAGCCACATCATCGTCCAGACCCACCCGGCCACCCCACCCACCTTCCTCCCCGTCGACTGACGAAATGCTCGCTCAGCAAGGATTCCCGGGGCCATCATCCCAAACCCAACGAGCATCCTCCAAATGTCCACCTGGCTATTGAGCGTCACCATCGCAATGTGATGGAAGACTGCTGATGAAAGAAATGCCCCGATAATCACGCCTGCGCGACCAAGGACAAAGGAAAGCGGGTAGCCACCGAGTAGGAAGGTGCGGCGGAACCACTGATGCCACCTGTGGCCCCAGAAGTCACTGAGCGATGTAGCGCGCCATGGGGCATCGAATGCAGGAGGCCATTGAGCGGGGTCTTGTCCTAAGAAGAGAATGCCAGATATGGTACAGAGGTCGTAACCTATCTGTAGCGCAGCGTAGATCGCAAAGGCAGTGCAGGTGGTTATAATGCTCGCTCGGAGGTATCGCGCTAAGAAGGGAAGCGTTTCATCAACAATAGATGATCCGCCAGGGATGGTGCTCGTTCCCACCGGGGCGAACGACAAGACTGCTCGGTAGAAGCCACCGCACATCAAGGTATGCGCGGCCGCAGAAAGGAATGTACAGAAGACGAACGCCATACGATTAGCTGGACGTGTTTCACGTGGAATGTGGGATCCACGCGACCACTCCCAACCATGGCCACGAAGGTTTGAGGCGAGGTCAAAGGCGTCCATGATAGTTGACGGAGAATAATTCGCAGGACGGAGGTGTCGCACGAGTGGCTCTTTCGTCAATGTCCAGTCCAGGGTACGGGTTGCGATAGAAAACATGGAGAGCTGGAGGGGGAGTTGTGTCGGTCTGTCCTCTGGAATGGAGAGGTGTGCCGATGGCCACTTACCACCAAGTCAACGTTGAGGAATTTGGGCTTGCTGAGAGTCATGTCCACGGAAACTGCTGCACGCAATGCTAACAACGCGACGACAGGCCATAATGCGACCCGGACAGCGCGCGTCTTGGGCGTGACAGCCAACACCGCTACTACGAAGTAGCAAACCACCGGAGGGAGGACATACGATACCAACGTGAAGAGGTCAACAGGAATTTTGGAGGATGGAACACCAAAAGAGAACACAGACAAGCACATGGTCGAGTTCCTTGGATAATTGGATGGCCCTGTGACCTTAAATGAAGTTTGGGTTATCCAGGGCCGCTACTGCCATGCTTCCTCCAATCAGCGAAACATCTGAATCCCCGAGCCAAAACCTCAAACTGGGAACCTTTCAGTAATTTCCTTTTGCGCGCCGTCCTCTAATCACCGCTCTCAGAGGCCGGTGTTGGAATCGTCGGGCGATAACGTTACACGGCTGTCTTGCTGAGGGCAGCGTCTGAAAGTCGAGAAGGCAAACCTTTGTACATCTGTCAGCCAGAAAACCAAACCTCAAATGCAGTAGGCAGGTGAAAGATCGCCTGGCCGTGGACAGACATTCGTAATCAGACCCTAACTGATGTGGTACGTACTAGGTGCTGATTCGCCGCGTGCATGTCCTAGAGGTCGATGAGAAGGTTTTCGAGATGTCAGCGCATTGATTGAGAAGAGAAACGAGACGACGACCATGGTATGTAGTGTGGCAAATCAGCTTTGGCAGAAATTGAAGCGGAGTATGTCGGCTTCTCATGCCGTGCGTGACGACCCCACCGCATTGATTCTGTGCCGGGTACCTCAAAACATCACTTTTAGTTGCAGTTTGCGAGCTCATAGCTGAGAGATTTAAGCATGACTTCCTCCAGATCTAAAGGGAATAAATTATGTAGTTGTGTGGACATTTGGGGAACTTGAAATCAACACCAGCACCACACTACAACGATTCACGTCAGGACGAGAGGGCATACTCCGGTCCACTGGTAGTCGACATCGCAAGATCTGCAAAAGGACGGCCCATAGAGAACTATACCGCATGCAACCAGGTATCTAAATCTATCACCAAGCGTTCCACCAACGCCCGCAAGAACGGCAGGCCATCTGTCACAGGGCGAGACCTAAACAATCCAGCCCTCACAAAACCGTCCATAATCACATTTCCCCACAGGACAAGCCAAGTCATCGTCCAAACCCATCCTGCCAGCCCACACACCTTCCTTCCCGTCAACTGCTTGAATGCTCGCTCGGCAAACATCCCTGGGGCCATCATCCCGAATCCAACCAGCATCCTCCAAAGTTCACTCGTGTTATCAAGCGTATACAACCCACCATGGTGGTACATTGCAGAGGCGAGGAATGCCCCGATAACAAGACCCGCGCGACCAACGATGAAGGAGAGTGGATAACCGCCCTGAACGAGGAACATATGGCGAAGCCACTGGTGCCATCTTCGTCCCCAGAAATCAGTTAAAGACGTGGCACGCCACGGGGCATCAAAGCCAGGGGGCCATTGAGCGGGGTCTTGTCCAAGGATTAGAATTCCCACTAGGGTGCACAAATCGTAAACCATCTGGAGGAGACTGTAGGTTGCGAAACAGCCAATGATGGATATGATGCACGCTCGGAGGTACCGCATGTGGAATGGTAGGATTCCATCGAAAATAGATCCTCCAGAAATGGAGCCAAGTCCCGCTGGGGAGAATGATCGGATGGCTCTGTGGAGTGTGCCGCAGAGGAACGCATGACCAGCTGCGGACAGAGCGACATAAAAGACGAATCCAGTACGGTTGGATGGACGCGTTTCGCGCGGAATATGCAGCCCGCGTGACCAGTCCCAGCCGTAACCGCGGAAGGTGAAGGCAAGATCGATGGCATCCATGAGAGTCGAGGGAGTACTGTTCACGGGACGTAGATGTCTCACAAGCGGCTCCTTTGCCAGTGCCCAATAGAGGGAACGGGTGGCCATCATCACCATCCAGGTCTGGCATTCAACAAATCTTGGTAAGTCTTTCCTCTGGTACCACGGGCGACAAAGAGAATGATTGTTCAAAAGAGCTACTCACTGTCAAGTCGTTGTGGAATTTTCGCTCGAAGCTGCTGAGCGCCATATCTACAGAAACCGCTGCACGCAATGCTAACAATGCACCGACCGGCCAACAGGCCACCCGGAGATAACGCGTCTGTGGGGTGATGGCCAATACCGCCATAAGGAAGTAAAGAAGCAAAGGAGGCAAGACATAGAATACAAAGGTCGTGCCGTTGATGGGAGCTTTGGTCGTTGGAACACCAATAGCGTCCCACATGGGGTGCGCAACGGACGACATGGTTCGAGTGGTCTGAGTCCACCATTCGCCAGCAAATTTACATCAAGTATGTATGTAAACTGCGAGCAATAGGACTCTCAAACCCATACTTATTACGTAATAGTGCTTCTGGACCACATGCGCGGCGGCGGCGGCGGGCCATCGGCCTCTGTCTCTCACTGTCATGGGCAACCAACGCTTCACTCGTCGAACGGGAGAACTTCATCGTCAATTTGTGCTCTCAGCTGGGTTTTGATTAAGCGCGTCAGGCTGCTCGCAACCCAATTGGCAGGGTGTTAACAGGGTTAGTCAATTACATACGTGTTCCGGTACTTTGCGGAAACAGATTATTCCCTTTTTTGGCATGTATGTCCAGTAATACTGACCGGTTCGGCGTCTATTGCAAGTCACCCTGAAACAATCGGTGTGAATACAAAATCCTTGCCAATCGACATGGGAAATCAGGGAATGTGGGTCATACCTGGTAATTGTTCCGTTGTTTGACCATTTCGTGTTTTTACAATTTGTGTGATCAGTGTGTCTTGCAAGAGAGTGGGTGGTGCACCTACCAGTGGACGCTTTTGCAATACGAGACCCGGCGAGTCTTGCAAAGTGGTATGTGAAGAACAAACGGATGTCTCAGCGTCAATAGCTACAGCTAGTATTTTCCGAGATCGTAGCACGTGCTGATAAGCATTATGAACTGCTGATAAGCACCGACAGGGCCCCGTGTTCCTCCATTTATGTTCACGCGATGGCCGCTGTTACACGCCGACCATCTTCAGCACTCAGCTACCGCCTACGTTCGCACCGACTATCATACGAAACCTGGTCATTGAATCACTTGGGGTTGGCTTTCAACGCCGACCATGGGGAACTTTCATCCCATGTGTAACCGACCGCTACAGTTACTCACTCACTCTACGTTTTCTCTGCGTGACGGTGAGTGATGGACATGTTGGGTCTTACTCGTGCGTTATTCTTCCCGGCTACCCGTTATCGAGTGTATTCTCTGGAAGAACAAGACAAAAAGGTTCTTTAGACTATGCCCTTCAGCGCCGTGCTGCTGTCGCTTGATGTCGCCTGGGCACGCCCACGATCTCAACAGAGGGGGTCGCAGTATCTGCCCACATTCCCCATGTCGACCTCCTTCCTGCCACGTCAACACGTTTCTCGTTCGTGCTTCGCATCGATGGGTGACAGATCTTTGAAGAGGGCGATCGTCAACAAGTAGAAGCACGCTTGTTTCCGGCAGAGTCTTCGACGGCAATACGGTACCGCACATCATCGATCGTCACCATCGTCAAAGGAGTTCAGGTCGAACTTGACGATATGTTGACGGTGGACGACGCGCCCCTCGCTCGCCACTCAAAGCCGCCTTCAGGGCGTCCATCGCGTCGATGGTGGGCCCACGCTTTGAGGCTGAGAGTGTGCCGGTCTGGGATATGTTTCCTTTTCATGGGGCTCTGGTACTCTTGCATGTGATTTTCTTGGTGCTATACATCCACCTCCTCCGTCTACCAATACACATCCTGACATATTGATATCCCCGCGGTCGTTCGTGACCGCCCAACCACCGCACAAGGCCACTCGGCGATTTCGGTCTTGTGCGCGCAGCGCCTTGCGCGCCGGCGTAACCTATCCCTCCGTCAAGCTCCCACGGTGACCCACGACCTCTCGACGAGTTGGGCAGATCCAGGTAGTGCCCTCGTGACCCTCTACCTCGGTGGGATCACCATCTTACTCGTGATGACGTCCACGATGCTCAGTTTGCAGTCGACCAGTGGGACGGCGAACATGAACATTTCGGTGGCCAGCGCTCGCCATGCCTGAGTCCACCGATGTCGATGTCGGTGTCGGTGGTGGTGTGAACATAGTGGGCCCAGAGGGTCAGATCCATGCTGTGGATTGGGCAGACGCGAGTTTGGTCGCGAGATGGCTACCTGGGTCGGCGGGGGAGATCAGGAAACATGGTCTACGGCGTCCTCAAAGACACTTCTGGGATCGGCAACACGACGACGCGCCGAACCTGGGGTGCCACGGCGGATCCGGGAGACCGATTGAATGCGCTCTTGGTGTCCGTGTGTATGTCGTCATCAATGTCCGGGTGTTGTCTGGTGGCTAATCTGACTTGTTTAGTATACAAGAACAGTCTCGATGGTGTTCAGTTTGAGTCTGGACAGACGTTGGTGAGTACATGATGTTCGTCGTCCACGCATGAAAAGTTGACGCGAGGGCGCATAGAGCAAGGTCACATATGTATGTTGTTCTACACCACGTTTCCGATCCTCGACTCGGGCAATCGCATGGGGTCAATGTCGAGTAAGTCGTCGTTTGATTTTATGGCTGAGAACGCATCCAACGCTGTCCGATCAGCACGCTCACACAGTACCTTGGTCGCACGTTGTGCTCTCGACAACACGTGGTGGTGGTCGATTCTGAGACGAACGCGGTGCTGGGTGGCCCAACCTTCAACCGTGCCAAGACGACGCTGTGTGAAGAATGGAAGCCGGGGAATATCAATTCCAACGGTGGGACGACAGGGGATCCGACTGTGGATTGGATACGAGATCGAGATATACGATCTATCCCGCGTCTTCCTGAATCCCGTGTGCGCCCACGTTGTAGTGGGTGGAGGAGTTTCGGGAATCACAACAATGCGGGATTGAGACGAGCGATTATGATCCTCTCCCGGCGCATGCCAATGTACACCACTTTGTGAGTACATCGGTTTTCGAGAAAGGCAAGCTAGATTGAGGGTATGGATGATGCGAGGGGTACATCGCAGAGATACTGCGAGTATCGCAGGGGGTGGCCGCCGTGAACCGGTCGACAGTGCCGTCGTCCCTCGTCATGCTCTCACAGCTCCAAGGCGCATTGGTGAATGTGTCAGCGGCGACGCTATGGATCGGTAAATGACTAAGGGTCTTCTCATCAGCGAGGATGGATCGGATCCGCAGCGTTACTATTACCGCGGAGGGATCCGCGAGGGTGAACATCATCGTGGCTCAATATCAATCACGCCTCAACGTGAGTACCCACGGTCAGTGCTCTCCTAACCCTTGTGAGATGATCTCCGCGCGTATAGATCAATTTCATTCGGGTGAGTCGGGTTCACATACCTCTAAGCAGCTGCGTGATCATACCATACCATGCTGTGTTGCAATCCGTAGCTGATGTTCAATTGTCTGTGTCTTGGCACTCTTGAGAACGTGGGTTGGTCGACCCAGAGCGGGGGGAGTGCGGATCGCACCCGGAATCTGAGATGGCTGCGGTGGTGATGTCGGATAACTTGGAGGGGGTGCTGGACAGTGGTGTGGCTAGCATATCGGAGGCCGAATCTCAAGGCGTCCGCTAGATCCGTCGGGAGAACGTCTTCGGTGCGGACTGCGAGCGGCACAGCTTGGAGGCACAGGTCGGACGAGACAGGGACAGAAGAGAAGGAGGTCCGATGGGACGGATTCCCGGGATGCGACGGTGTCAGTGTGAAGAGAGGCTTGTCGTGTTGATTTTCTTCTTCATGTTCTTGTCGCGCAGCACATGTTTGCGAGCGCAGGCACCCAGGATACGACGTCCATAGGGCACGCAACAACAAATCGGCTGATGTCGTATCGACGGGGTTACATGCAAGGCATGGTGCGCACGACTGGAACGACCAAGTGCTTGACGAGTACCGGGAACAAGCTTGTGCAGGGGGCCGCTGAGTTTGTCTGATAGGGGTATCACCGTAAGCGGAACCTGGCGGACATTCAACACGGCATGCTTGCCGTGTGTGACATTTCGTGACATTCGTTTCTGCCGTACGGCGCGCTGAGTCCGAAAAAAGTGACGGAAATTGCCGAATAGGGACTATTCTTGCCAGGGTTGAAGAAAAATTTGTTCTAGATCAACGAGATCTCCTTCTCTTTTTTCCAAGCGCACACACAAAAAAAGACGACAAGGTCGACGCTTGAACCTAGAATCTAAAACATGTCAGCGTACGTCCGCGATCGCGCATGTACGGACCATCGTACACCACGGCTCATCCATCGTTTCACGCATCTAGCGAAGAGCAGCTTCAGGATGTCGCCGAGGGCGAGATCGAGTCCAACTGGGACCAAGTCGTAGACAAGTGCGTGCATGCGTCTCTTTGATCTCTCTGCGGCCTCGTCTGATCGCACGCGCATCAGCTTTGATAACATGGATCTAAAGCCAGAGCTCCTCCGTGGTATCTATGCGTACGGGTAAGCTCCATCTCCCCATTTTTCTCACTTGCGAAAATGGGGTGTTGAAGTCGAGTCGCACTTTGCAAGTTTCGAGCGTCCTTCGGCCATTCAGCAACGCGCGATCGTGCCTGTGATAAAAGGGCACGATGTCATCGCCCAAGCCCAATCCGGTACTGGCAAGACCGCTACCTTCTCCATCTCCATTCTCCAACAGCTCGATATGTCCATCAAAGGCTGTCAAGCGCTCATCCTCGCGCCTACCCGTGAGCTCGCACAGCAAATCCAAAAGGTCGTGATCGCGCTCGGGGATTATATGAATATCGAGTGTCATGCCTGTGTTGGTGGCACGAACGTGCGCGAGGACATGGCCAAGTTACAAGAGGGGGTTCAGGTCGTCGTGGGCACGCCTGGACGCGTGTACGACATGATCAACCGGAGAGCGCTCCGGACGGACCATATCAAGATATTCTGTCTCGACGAGGCGGATGAGATGTTGTCCCGAGGCTTCAAAGATCAGATTTACGAGCTGTTCCAGCTCTTGCCTCAGGACACGCAGGTCGTGTTGCTGTCGGCGACGATGCCGGCGGATGTCTTGGAGGTGACCAAGAAGTTCATGCGTGATCCGGTGCGCATTCTCGTGAAGCGGGACGAATTGACGCTCGAAGGTATCAAACAATTCTACATTGCGGTGGAAAAAGAAGAGTGGAAATTAGACACGCTTTGCGATCTGTATGAGACGGTGACGATTACCCAGGCCGTCATTTTCTGTAACACGAGGCGGAAGGTGGACTGGTTGACGGAGAAGATGCACTCGCGGGAATTCACGGTCTCTGCGATGGTAAGTGGAGAAGGCGAAGCCAGACCTTTATCTCTGATGGGCTTGTGTATAGCACGGAGACATGGAGCAGAAACAGAGGGAGGTGCTGATGAAAGAGTTCCGATCTGGCTCGTCTCGTGTGCTCATCACGACGGACCTGTTGGCACGCGGAATCGACGTTCAGCAAGTGTCGCTCGTGATCAACTACGACCTGCCGACGAACCGGGAGAACTACATTCACCGCATTGGACGGGGTGGACGGTTCGGACGTAAGGGCGTTGCCATCAACTTTGTTACGACGGAGGATGTTAGAATGCTGCGAGATATCGAACGTGAGTGTGACGGTTGGATGGCGTCGTCAAGGACTGACGGTGCCGGCAGAGTTCTACAACACACAGATTGACGAGATGCCTCTGAATGTCGCGTAAGTCGATTTCGGTCCAGTATTCCGATCGCATCAGTCGTTGACAATGTACACTAGTGATCTCATCTAGACACGTCTTGGCGAGCCGAGCGAGCATGTGACTCGTATCGGATTGCCACGTCATTTCATTTCCCTCTTCTGCACGTTTTCATGTTTTGATGGAATGAAGTCTCGATACGATGGTGGTGGTGGTACGGTAAAAAGAGCTGGTGAATGTGTTTGATGATTGTTCGTTCCACATACACTGCCATTCTAACGCTGTAAAAAATAACTCGACTCCGCAAGTGGGAACAGCCGGAGGAGGAGGCATCGCCTCGATGAGGGTGTGCCTTGAGGATGGAGCGAGCCAAGGCTGTACTGGTCGTAAACGTACCGAGCGTTCACACCCGGCCAAGCTATCGCAGCCTCCCTCGCCAGCACTGTCGTGAGTCGGTCACCCGGTTACCTTACGATCCGCCAAATAGTCAGTCGAGGGCCATCAAACTCCTCCTTGCAGTGCCCCTTCCGACGTCCGGTCATCTCGCAGTCCAATAGCCTAATCCAAGGCCCTCGCCTCACCTCGACCTCGAGTGACGGATCCGTCCAGACCTTTGACCAAGCCTTTATTCCGTTATATATATTCATAAGACGGGTCCATGTCTCTTCATCTCGCTAGCCAATCGCAATAGTCTCCAAAGGGCGGTGGCCGCGTCTCATTCTTGATCGTAAAATTTCCCGCACCAACCCAGTCCGTTTATAACGCGCAGTGTCATATCGAGCATCATCATCATCATCAACCCGTCTCACCTTTGACTGCGCTTGTAGAAAAAAAAAAAAAAAAAAGGAAAGAAAGTTGTCATGGTGAGTGAGCTCTTCGTTTTGCACTACCGTATATATAAACACCGTCTTCACAGAGAACCCGTCTGAGTCTGTCCACCGGTCACACTCCACCACCACCACCCATGCCCATCGCCACTGCCTCCGTCCCCCCACCCACCCAATGGCCCTCCCCCTCCCCCATCACCCAAACACCATACCCCCTCCGTCCACCGAGCGCC
>JBBPQE010000772.1:0-12692 GCA_038092335.1 Boletus vinaceobasis
GCTTGACAATATCATGGCCAAATAAGTGTCCCAATGACATGTCATTTTAATATGGTTATATCTAAGTGCTGTGGCAACCAAATCACATGACTAAGCACTCATATTCAGGGCAAGGGTTAGGGCTATTAATGACCCTGTAAGGATTAGAGCTAACTCCTTCTGGATCTCTTACAAATATCAATTCTTTCCAAAACAGCCAAACATTGGGACACTTATTTGAGCCACTGTAGTATTTATACAATACTATACAGTGCACGGACCATCTAGGTATATGCTAAATAAGGAGTATGGTTGTAGGGTATGACGTCGTGTGAGAACAGGATGAGTAACGTGAGATAGGAGTGACATCATGGTATGCAATAAGGAGTCTAGAAGTATGGAAATGAAGGAGTGTGTACTTATAGATGTGGAGGTTGGACCAAAGGTCTAGACCGAGAGATAAGGTGATAAGAGATAGTGAGATCACATGAGATCATATGATGTGATAAGATAAGATAGTGGTCACGTGACCAGTGTCTGTAGTGATCAGTAGCAGTGATCAGTAGTAATGCATAGCAAGTAAAGGAAAGTAATGAGATGGTGAAATGGATTTATTACAGGCAGCTCCGTTCCCAAATCATGTTGGTTCTGTCTTTAGAGTATTCGACAGGGACTCATGGTTGACTTTCTAGCTTTCGATTTTCTCCTACATCCTGATGTATTGAGGTCCCTCAAAAGTTTGCGGGCGGTCTTCCAAATCTCACCTGGTTGGTGTGATACATATAGTGGTTGACTTGCTAAAACTAAGGTTGGCAGCCCATTCCAAGGTCCATCTGGGCCAGCGCCATATGGTCATCTTGCTGTTTGCCTCACCACTCAAATGTGAGGTGCTCATCCACTTGTGGAGAACATACCAGAGAAATCATTGCAGTCTTATCCACCTACCAAGAAAAATACACTCTGCATGGTGATCAAGGCTAAGGAAGGAGGGGGGGGGGAGACAATGGGAACTGTTTTGTCCATGATAAAAGTCTCTTCCAAGGAGGAGAAGGTTGTCGTTAGGTGTCTGGATGGTACTTTGGCAGGCGAAGAAAGTCTCCCTTTCACCCGGGTTATTTTAGTGGGAAGGGTGATATGAAGTAGTCGCATTTGTATTTTGTCACACTTAATCAGATCCAGATTCTCTCAATCAAGACTCGCAAACCCCCTGCCCTTCCCTCAATTGAGCATGCAAGTGCCCACATTCTCAATACACCCTTGTTCGAGAGAAAATACGCATGCGTATACCTTGTGGATTCGGATTCCCATGAGGTGTCTGTGTTGAGAACTCAGATTGTCAAAGGGATACTGAGAGGCACTTGAGAACCAGTATTGACACATCATAGATCAGTTAATTCAATCAAGACCTATGGAGGCACACCTTGGAGGTCACCCGAGCATTGCGAACAAGATTCGGGCATACTAGGTCCTACAAAAATGGGAGTGGGAAGATCAGATAGAGGTAGGTTGTATGCTGTCTCCCACTGCTTACTCTGACCATGTGTCATAGCTTGCAGCTGGCCAGCCACTCTGGGCAAAGCTGTACTACCTTGTACGTATGGGACATGCACAGGAAGCCCTTGATGAGATGCTCCAGTCCCAGGCGGCAATCGACCACTGAGCAGCCAGCTTTGTGAGCCACTTCAAAATCATGGGTCACTTAGAGCCTTTAAGGCATATAGTACCTCAGGTCACAACCCCAACAGATGATTGGGGAAGTATCTCTGAGGTGTGTAGTGCCAGCACAGCAGCAGCAGAGTCCACCCAGGACAACTGTGCACATGCGTAGCAGGAGAGCTGCAACTCGCATTATTCAGCAATGGGCACTGCTCAAGGGCAACACCATGCAATACACCACAGATAATTCCTTTTTGATTTCCTGATTATTTACTTGACTACCCCATCTTGTTTTGGGGTGAGTACAGTAGTTCAAACCTTCATCTTACTATACTGTAGCTTTTTCTTTGAGTGACTACTGGTAGTACTTTACTGAGAATTCTACAATAATACTAGTATTCACACTCAGGGTGGGATCACCAGCCACTGTGAGATCTGACTTGTGGGAAATACATCATGATGCCATGTCTGGGCTTGGTATGAGTTGCACTACACTTGTAGTTTACTTCACTGACATACTACTATATATTTTTGGATTACACTTGTAGTTTACTTCACTGACATACTACTATATATTTTTGGATTACATAGCCATCTAAGATCTGTCTAAATGCTTTTGGTGGGGTCAGACTGAGAAAACTGATACATCTTGTTGATTTTTCCCTTCCTTACTTCTGTTGTTATTCTGATATTTGAAGTTCAATGAAATATTTTGTCTGAGACAGTTGACATGATTGGCAATAATGCAGTCAGGCATTCATCATTTGATCAGGCTGTGGTCATATCTGAGAATGGGGGTCTGTGTTCAGAGTGTGGTTAATCCATAATTATTTGTTGATATTACAAGCTCAACAACTATCAAGATGATATAGATAGGTCATCTTCTGATAATCATTTATCTCAATGGTAAATACTTGTCAATATATGATCATTTTATGATTATTATTTATCTCAATGATAAGCACCTTTCAATATAGATCATACAGTTTCAGAATGCATACATGTTCTCATCACTTATAAATGCCTATCATTTCCATAGCATAACTGTTAGCCATTGTCTGAACTATCTGGTTAAATCAGCTCCTCACAGCTCCCCTGATGTGGAAGACATACATGAAACAACCACAAAGATCAGAAAGATCCTTAGGTCACTTAGCACTGATTCTAGTAAGAGGAGAAGGGGAGGGAACATCACAAGGTCTTTGGGGGAAGAACCAAGTGAACTAGACTGGGGATGCCAGTTGTAATCCACTTTTATATATCATTGCATGATGCACACAGACCAAGCTGTGCATAAGAGTACATGGATACATAAGTACATATGGGAACAGAGATTAATAACATGTGTTGATGCATGAGGTGTCAAATGGAAGAGAAGTACATAGGGGTGAGAATGGAATGGAAGCATATGGTAATGAGTGTGGGAACGAGATGAGATCTTGTGAGAAAATGAATGTAACTATAAAAGGATAAAGCATCTTTGAGCGCGAGAGAGAAAGGAGAAAAAGTACTAAGTTCAGCATATGTCTTGAGATAAGATAATCACATGGTCTGATAAGATTAGATAATATAAGAGAAATTGTCACTTCGTTACAATACAGAAATGAATATGAGAATGAGATTAGATCTCATGGGAACGGGAATATAACTAAATAGGGAAGGAGCGTCTGTGAGCATGAGAGAAAGAAAGAGAAAAGTACTAAGTCCTTTTGTATGTTGTGTGATAAGATAATCACATGGTTAGATAAGATAAGATAAGATAAGATAAAGGAAAAAGATAAGATGAAATTGTCACTTCGTTACACTACCCCTCTTCTAGGGATTGACTTCCAGGCGATCATATGTGTTTGATGCCAAGGGTCCTGGGTTGATGTGATTGATGTAAGGATTAAATAGGGCCTCAAATTGGGCAAAAGTCATAGATAGCTTTCGAGGAGCTTTGGGATGAAGGGAGTGAAAGTCTTTGCTCATGTCTGGTGCGCCTTTCAGATTCCCTAGAGGTTCCCAAGTGCAGTCCTTGTCGAAATACCCCTTCCAATGGACGAGATACTCAAGCTTTTTGCATTTCAAACACGAGTCAACAATGAAGTCAACTTCCCATTCTACGTCATGATCTTCTGTGACTTTGAGTGGTCCAGAAGCAATGACAGGTTGTCCTGTTAATCTTTCTTTATATGGTTTAATATGAGAAATGTTCACAACTGGGTGAATTTTCATTGTTTTTGGTAATTTGAGCTTTATGGCATTAGAGCCAACCATGTTGATAACAGTGAAAGGTCCGATAAACTTTTCGGTAAGCTTCTTTGATGTGCGTGTCAAACACAAGTTTTCAGTAGATAACCAGACTTTGTTGCCTGGTGAATAGATAGGGGCATCTGCCTGTTTCTTATCAGCTTGAGCTTTCATCCACTCTTGAGCCTTTAATAGGTTATTTTTAGTTTCTTCTAAAGTATTCACCATATCATTGGCAAATTGGTTGGCTGCTGGAGCCTTTCCAACACGCTGTTCAATTCCCATGTATAGAATGTAATTGCATGATACTTCAAAAGGGGTTTTCTTTGAACTCGTGTGAACTTTCAAGTTATAGGAGAACTGAGCGACTGGTAACCAATCAATCCATTGATCTTGTTTTTCTGCGCAGAAGAGATGCAGATACTGCTGCAAGTCTCAATTTATACACTCCGTTTGACTGACTGTTTGTGGGTGGAAGGCCATGGATAATTTAGATATAATACCAAGGCATGTGCATACTTCTTACATCACAGCCAAGGCAAATTGTGGTCTGCGGTCTGATACAATTGACTATGGTAAACCGTGGTTTTTCCATACATTATGAAGATAGAGTTTTGCCATGTCTGGTGCAGTTACAGTCTTCTTTGTGGGAATAAATATAGCTTCTTTTGAGAAGTAGTCTACAACCACAAGGATCGAGTCATAACCCTGACATAGGGGCAGATCTGTAGTAAAATCTGTGGCAATATCTTTCCATGGTCCATTTGGAACAGAAAGTGGTTGTAATTTACCAGCTGGGGGCTGGTTATCTGTTTTCATCCATGTGCACCTGTTGCATCAGGATATATAGTCGAAGACGTAAGAGGCCATTTTGGGCCACCAATAACTTCTTTCTATTAGATCAAGCGTCTTAGCAAGACCTGAATGATCAGCAACTGGAGAGTCATGGCAGTTCTTTAGAATTTTCATTTTTATGTCATCATCTTCAGGAACATAAACTTTGTTTTCCCAAAGTAGCACTTCTTCAACCTTGCACACATTGTGCTTCTGGCATAGTGCAGCAAGCTCACTTTCTTTGAGCATGTACATTTTTGCCTTAATGAGTTTAAGAATTTGTTCATCTTCATCATGGATTTCAACTTGGGTCTGAGTTTGTATCTGCTCTGGCAGGATCATAATAATATCCTTGTTATCGTCTTCGATCCCTTGGGCATGATCTTCTCGATGACTAAGTGCATTGGCTTTTATGTTAGTTGTGCCTACCTTGTAGACAAATATATAATTAAAGCGTGTGAGCCACTGATACCAACGTGCTTGGCGTCAGTTAAGATCCTGTGACTTCATAAAATATTGAAGGTTTGAGTGATCATTCCATATTTCAAATTGGAACTTCACTCCTTCTAGATAGTGGTGCCAGATTTCTAAAATGTGAATAATAGACAACATCTCTTTGTTGGCAATTGAATAGTTTTGCACATAGTCCTGAATAAAGCGGCGGTAGAAATTAGCAAGCCCCAAAAAGCTTCTGACTCCTTTTACAGTAGTCGGGCAGGCTATTCCAGAATTGCCTTTACTTTAGTATTGTCCATGCAGATACTGTCTTTTCCTATGATCATTCTGAGGAAATCAACTTCCGTCTTAGAGAACGTGCATTTTTCTGGTTTTACAAAAAGATCATCATAAGGTCGTCAATATAAATGACAACCACATTGTCCATATCTGCAAAGATTTCATTCATCATCGCTTGGAAAGTGCCTGGACTATTGCACAGTCTGAAATACATAACAAGGGGTTCGTATATGCCATGGAAGCAGATGAAAGTGGCTTTCCATTCGTCACCTTCTTTGATCTGGACATTATTGTATCCCCATTGTAGATCCATTTTTGTAAATAATTTAGCTCCTTTTAGTTTATTGATGAGCTGGCCGATGAGCGGGAGAGGATAGTTATTTTTAACTGTGTGTTCATTTAGATAGTGGTAGTCTTGGACCATCCGCTTCTTGCCATCCTTCTTTGGCACAAAGAACACAGGGATTGTTTGCAGAGATTTAGAGGGTCTAATATACCCTTTCTTGAGCTGATCACCTATGAACACCATTACTTCTTCTTGCTCCTGGGGATTAAGTGGTATCAAACAGCCTTTCTTCAGCACAAATGATTCTTTTATATCAATCATGTGATCCCAGGGCTTATGAATCGGCATTTGTTCGCTCTCTCCTTTACTGAATACTTTGAGGAAATCGTGATAAGCTTTCGGAACCAGATTGGCTTCCATTAGCTTCTTTTCTTCTTTTATATTGTTTTTTGTCAGCAGCTAAGATTTCTAGTTTCTCTAGCATGACTTGTATTTTGTATTGCAGGTCTAGCTCTTATTTTTCCACTAAGTGAAGGAAGACGGACTTTTCCTGTAGCATGTGACAATGCCAAGGGCATCAGTTAAGCTTTACTGAGCCCATAGTCCAATCTATCTCCAGATTATGGCATTTGAGCCATATGTATCCAAGGATCAAGGAATTTTGTCTGAGATCTGGTACTTCTGCAGTAACACATTCCTTGTGACCTTTGAAGTCAATAACAATATCGGCTGAATGCATGATGTTTCTGGCAGAATTCTTTGTGCCATCCACATTAAACACCGCAATTGGGTTATATAGTTTTCTTAGGGGAAGTTTGTTTTTCTTCACCCACATTTTATTGATAAAGATAGTATTAGCTCCTGAATCGAGCAACACTTCTAGTTTTGTGAAGTCATTCAGAGTTTCTTGTGACGCTATGCCTAAAGGCACAAGTATCTTGTTGTGCAACTTCACACTGCATATATAGATATCATCTGGGATTTGGACATCATTTTTATTTTATTTTTTGTGGAAGAATAAAGCACTGGATTTGACCATACCAGCCACACTCGTGAGAGATGCTCCCGACATATGAAGAGAAGTTTCAGCTGACTCTTCATCATCTGTGACATCAACCGTTAATTTACTATACCTATTTCTGGATTTTTCTTTTTCTGCCTTTGATCCACCCAGATTGGATCTCAGGCTCAGCATTTTCCCTTCTTGCCTTTGGAAGTGTTGGCAAAGAACATGCAGGCTTCTTCAAACAACATTCCTTTTGTCACCTTAACCCAATTGTTGGTGCTTTTATTGTCTTCTCAGGATGTGTTAACATTGCGACTTTCTAAGTAGTACATGTGAGGCTTTCTGTAGCTATGTCGCCAACATGTCATGATCAACATAGGCATATCTGAAGAGGAAACTTTGCCTGGTGATGTTTGGGCGTGGTGACTTGAAGGCTTTGAGTTGTAAGGTAGAACCTTGTCTAGGGCTAACCCCATAGATGAATGTATTTTGTAAGTAAATGAAATGAACGCAAAAAAAAGAGTGGAGTGTGGGAGATCCCACCGTTTCCCTTTTACTAAGGTTGTGTTCCAATCGCAGTGAACTTTCCTGCAACACGAACCCAGGGAGTAGATCTCACAAGTCTACATGTCCCAGCACTGCACCTATGGATTTTAGGCTATATTGGAACATTGAGCAGTGTCACATTGGGGACAACTATGAGGTAACAGGAACTTGGCCATTAAGCCCAACCTTTTCATCAGTACTAAGGCGAGATCCTTTGAAAGTGTATGTGATAGTCTTTGAAAAACATAGGAAATGTACTAATCTTTTTTCTAACCATAGGTGAGTGACTAAACCTAAACTTTCGTCACATGACTTGTCCATTGTGGGATCAATGTAATCCCCACCATTAGAGACATTGCCGTTTGCATTAGGCCCCCTTAAGCCCCAGCTAATCTGGAATTATAAAATTTTTAGCTTTGTGAATGTGTCCTTCATCCACTTATCATCTTCTTTTCTGGTAAAAACCCTTTGGCTGCATAAGCCGTATGAGCACATCTTCGGCTCTGGACTGTTGTCTTGTTCTTGCATACTTTCAGAGCAACACTCCTGGGAAACTTCTAAAGTGGTCACATTGACTGGCAAGCAACCACTACATCCACAGTGTGAGGGAACTTCCTTCTTTGGATCTTCTTCAATCTCGTGTCCTAGCTCAGACTCTGTCATGGAAAACTTCTTTTTAACTTTACCCTATTCCTACCCATCGCGTAGTCCACTCCTTCTAGAAGGCAAGACAAATGATATCTTGACTAGCAAATTAGCTTTCAGGATCATGGGAAATAAGGGAAACTTCTTTTCTTGATTTTCAACGTTTGGGCCATGTCTTCCTTTTGTGGACTGTGGCAAATGTTCTGGAAAATAAACATTGCACTTGCAAGGCATGTGTAGAGCATGATGCTCATGATTCAACCTAGTGGCAGTTATATCATTACTAGGGTTTTCGACGGTTGTTGGGAACTGCAACTAGCGCATCCCACCAGCTCCCTTTCTACCAGGGCCAACTGACCACAGTGTCCAACTCGTCCTCATGTTCAAGGAGTCTTTGTAAGGATCAGGGAGGAATCATAGTACTCGCCGTAGCTCTGCAGATTCTGCTCACAGAGTGTGCCATCTTGTGCTGCCCATGATACTTGGGGGCTTACGCTACACAAGTGGTGGCGATCAGTACTTGATACATGAGGGACCAGCATTTCTGTTGCTGTCTTGAAACCTGACTCTCGTTGTTGTTGTGCAGAGTAAAGAATGTAGTTTAGTTCTAATGAAACAACCTCGAAGTTCGTAACTTCGTAAGATTGCCAGCATGGGCTCTCTAGGCTGCACTAGTAATGTATAAGGAATGTGGGGAGTGAGTATAGCTCCATAGAACTCAAGGGAAGAACCAAGAGAACTAAACTGGAGGACGTCCAGTAGTTCCTTGGGGTTTATATACTGTGGCATAATGCACACAGACCAAGCTGTACACTACTACATGTGGACATATTGTAATGGTAATTAAATATGTGCTGCACACACATAGTGTGACAGAATGGAAGAGAAGCATACATGAGAATGAAATAAAGACATATGGAAATGAATGTGAGAATGAGATTAGATCTCATGGGAACATGAATATAACTAAATAGGGAAGGAGCATCTGTGAGTGCAAGAGAAAGAAAGAGAAAAGTACTAAGTCCTTTTGTATGTTGTGTGATAAGATAATCACGTGGTTTGATAAGATTAGATTAGATTAGATAAGGTAAAAGATAAGATTGAAATAGTCACTTCATTACACTTAGAGGAAGCAATAGGTACCCAGCTGAAATGTGCACCACCCCTACTGTTCTCCCTGGGGTCCTGATTGGCTCTATACCATACTGCAGAGAGACATCTTATATTGACCCATCCAAAGGTTGCCCATCCATTCTTGTTATGCAGTGTGCTATTCTACACAAGCTTCAGATATACTTTGGTCCTCACGGCTTTATCTGCGAGAAGTGTGGCCATATGTACCCCCCCCAGATATCTCCACCACCATATCACTACAAAACACCCAGGTGATCTCGACGTAACTGGCACTGGCAAGCAGAAGAAACAGCTCTATGAGGTTATTGTCACTCATCTTCTCTCCTCACACAGCGTTGGAGAGGATGTGATCTCATTCAATCTTCCCAAGACTCTCTCTGACCCAATCCCTGGATTGACACCCATTTTATCCTATCAATGTCCCACTTGCCAAAAACCTTAATGGTTTGCCTGGAAATCATTGCATTGCCATTATTGGGAGCAACACCAGGGTATAGAGTGCCCATTGAAACACAGCATTCAACCACACTTCATCATTAGACCATATAGGCTAGGCAGTTTTGAGGGAGGCTGCAATAAACTTGGTAACACCATGGTGCTGCTTCTGGAGGGCTGGGCTCCAACCAACTCCAACTCTCAACCTCACCAGACAGTAATTTCTAGAGATCATCCTCTTGTTCCAGCAAGTGCTCCTCACTTGGTGGCTATTGGTTGGTCAGAGTACCTGCAGAGTCTGAAAGGCATGGATATTAGCTTGCTGATGAAGTTGGTTGAGATGCCGAAAGAAAAGGAGATAAGATCTTTCCCTTCCAAGCAAGCCACTCTGGAGAAGGGTATGCTGCAGATAGGTGCTTTGTTGGTGCAGTATCTCAATGATGCCAACGCCTTTCTGAACAGCTGTCATCCCTCGGTCTGAAAGTCAATCACTTCTGGGTGAGTCTCTACTCTATTAAGTCTCAGGTGGTAGCTCACTTCCCTCATCAAGCACAAAGGCCCACTATCAGAGTCTGACTCAACAGACATACCTCCATTACCACATAGCAATCATGAAAACCCTCTGCATGCTGCTTTGTGCCCATTACTTCTCTCACCTCAAAGATCAGTTGAATTTCAAACACCTTGGCAACTTTTTGAAACGTATCAAGGATCAGGACAGATACGTGAACGTTGAATGCAACAACCAAAAGAATAAAGGATAACATAGCGGGGTCTGGAATCGTAGACACGTGATGGGATAAGACGAAAGGGTCTTCTTGTATCACTGGAGGATCCTTGAGGACACTAGTGGGTTTTGCTTAACCACTCAGCAACTGTAAGATCGTATTGGTGACTGTTTAGCACGCTCGCTCAGAACAGATGAGGTCGACTATAAACGAACTGGAGAACCAGTCATTTAGGGAGTCCTAGTATTTATACAGTACTAATACATGCACAGACCATCTAGGTATATGCTAAATAAGGAGTATGGTTGTAGGGTATGATGTTGTGTGAGAATCGGATGAGTAACGTGAGAGAGGTATGACGTCATGGTATGCAGTAAGGGGTCTAGAAGTACAGAAATGAAGGAGTGCATACTTATAGATGCGGAGGTCGGACCGAAGGTCTAGACTGAGAGATAAGATAATGATTGTAAGGAGTATCATGTGAGATCACATGATGCGATAAGATAAGATATGGTCACGTGACCAAAGTCTGTAGTGATCAGTAGGCGTGATCAGTAGTGAAGCATAGCAAAGTAAAGAAAGTAATGAGACGGTGAAATGGATTCATTACACTTTTTCATTGTCTGAAACATGCAGCAAGATTCAGCCACCAGATCTCTTTACAACTACCTTGTTTTGGCTGATGGCAAAGATGAAGACTTTGCTGCCCGCTCCATGGTGCTTGTCCATAAGCTACTTGTTTCCTTTGTCCATCATGAGATCTATGGTACCAGAAAGATGGAGTGCCCAACCAATCAATCTCTTTTTCTTCTCTTGCTGAGGCTCTCTTCCCAAGGGGCCTTGCAGTTTCAGCCTGCCAACCAGCTTACACACAACTGCGCAATCATGCAACGCTGGTTTTTTACAATCATCACACATATTGCCCAGTTGGAGGCCAGCACAAAGGATGAGTTCTTTTTTTTCAGCACTGAAGGTCAGGGGATCACACAGAAAATTACCTCAGATGTGTTACCTGCTTTTGAAGAACCCACCACGAATCAAGGAGTAGAGGTTGCTCCACCACTTGCAGAAGATCTTCTTGATGAGCTGGACAACTTGGCAGCACAGGTTGCCAGGGTGGATGATGCTGAAGCTGAAGATGAGGCAGAGGTGGAGGTGGAGGAGGAAATTGTGGGGCATGGTTCAGCAACAAACATTCTCAGATAACGATTTTCCTTGTAGGTATATGTCCTATCCAAGTCTGATGCTGCTTTCAGGATTATCCACCAGGAAAAAAAGAAATGGCTGCAAACAACTCTGAGACCTGATTATTTCACACCATACAACTGCTTCAAGTCAGTCTGGCATGATGCTGCCCCCATGGCATTCAAAGAGAGCAGCAAGATAGGTCATGGATTCCAGCCTGATGGCACCATGATCATCATTAATGCAATTGGAAAAAGACATCAAATCAATTTGGTGGATATTGGGAATGAGGCTCGGTGGATTGTGCTTGAGATGGAGGCACTAACCTATCAGTGTCTGCCTGAAGGAACAAGGGATGCGTTCACCTCTTTTCCAGCTCTCTCTCAGCTCTTGGATAACCTCAACAATCCAGTATCTACAGTGGCTCAAATAAGTGTCCCAATGTTTGGCTGTTTTGGAAAGAATTGATATTTGTAAGAGATCCAGAAGGAGTTAGCTCTAATCCTTATAGGGTTATTAATAGCCCTAACCCTTGCCCTGAATATGAGTGCTTAGTCATGTGATTTGGTTGCCACAGCACTCAGATATAACCATATTAAAATGACATGTCATTGGGACACTTATTTGGCCATGATATTGTCAAGCAGTATTTAGTAAATAACATAACTTTTTGGTAGTTTTTGATGAATGCTGTGTCTCAGTCCTATCTGAGTATGTAAATTACATCATCTCAAGCAATATAAATAGCTTGCACTAACCCTACTTTACCATAAAATATATTTCTACCTCTTTCAAAATCAAAATCTGTCTTTTGTTTGAATCTAATCTTTCTGCTAATCAAATCTCCCATAAAATTGGTCTGAGGAGTCTACTGTGGCCAGGGCCATCTATGGGATCCACACAAAGCAGAAAAATATCAAACTAGAATGTCCTTTTAAACTTTCTCCTACTCTCAGAAGCAAAAACGTGTCTATTATTATCTCTGGGAGAGCTTGGAATGCTGTCCAGACCACCATGTTACCAATTCTACCTTGGCTTACCTGTCTCTTCCCAAGCTGCTCAAATCTGCATTCCTGAAAGCTGTAGTCAAGAAGAAGAAATCAGTCTTACTGTATCTATCAATATTGGTAACAAAGACTACCTTGTGCTTTCAAGTACCAAAATAGCACTGTGGAGAACTTGACTATGGTCATATTATCACATAAGACCATGATAAATATGATTGGGTCAGGTAAAATGAAGTATATTGAGATACTGGCAGAAAAACATTTGCAGAATAAAAATATATTAA
>JBBPQE010000773.1:0-12684 GCA_038092335.1 Boletus vinaceobasis
ATTTTAGAACACGTGAATCATGAATCCTCAGCTTCATGAAGTACTTAGGCCTTAGGCGTGGGCCAGTAACTGCTGAAAAGAGCAACAAGCGTGTTGGCGTTGTCGCGCACATCCATGACACCACTCATCAGACTCATCAGCTAAGCTGTGACTCCATAAAACCTGGGAGCGTCACCAGCAACTTGAAGGGCGAAAGAGAACACCTCTTGAACTCATACATAGTGGTACCCCTACCGGGACCCCGAAATACATAGAGAGCAAAAGCGTTTTTTTTTTTTTTTTTTTACACCTCCAGCACATAGTAGTAGCCCCTACCCCTCTGCTAGGTTCATTACACCTGAACCCTACATTGGGCCATGCCACCAATAAGGAATGACACTCGTCTAGGCGGTCCAATCATTGGTACAGGAACCACTCCCCTGTCCAACACTGCTAAACACATCACACGTGCAAGCAATTCTGGCCTTTCCCAAGTAGACAACAGCTTCCAGGTCATGGACGCCCTCTCTGGTCTCCAATTCCTGGAAAACAAATTGATCACCATCATCTCAGAACTGCTAACCATCCACAACATGGCCAATGCACTTCTCCACATCACACAATTGGACAAACTCCCACACCCAGCCATCGAAGCAATCCGTGCTGTAGCTTTCATCCTGCAAGAGCACGCTGATTCCAATCAGACTCTAGCCTCCTCAAAAGACACCCAACAAGTCATCTCGGATCAGATCTCAGCCCAAGTCCTAATTGCTATAACCTCACCCATGGCTGATTTCTTATTAGCAGGTCAGCACCTAGACTTGCAAACTGAGAAACTCAAGCTAGTCGAATCAAATCTCAATGCCCACACAACTAGATCGATGTTTCCTGAATGTGATTTGAATAATGCGTCAGAAACTGCCCAAGACATCCTCACTAACCTCGAACACATCAGAGACAAGATTGACGCTCTCCTGCCCTCCCTACAAAAAGCCAAAGAACACATTCACTCCATCATCAATACCCCAGCACCCATGCACACCTCTAGCCCAACCCCCGCCCTCAATCCAAACCAACCCTCCTACAGTGACATAGTCAAGTCCAGCCTTGATACTCCTCCTCCTCCCACATCCCACCCAATGGTCATCCGAGCCATGGCCAAAGCTGTTCTCTGCGAACATCAAATCTACCTATTCCCCTGTGGCAATGCCCCTCTCTACAAACCAGAGCAAACCACACAAGAAATCACTACCACCATCGAAACTGCCATAGAAGCAGCACAGAACCCCTCTGCTCCCGTCATCGAAGTCAAAGCAGTAACCTATCAGAAAAATGGCTCCTTATTACTCGAATTTGGTTCTGCACTCACAACTGCCTGGCTCCGCACCTCAGAAAACAAGGAGAAATTCCTTACCACCCTAGAAATCCCAGCTGACTTCAAACCTCCACCCATTTAACTCGACATCCCCTTCCTCCCCAATCCATGTCTTGGACTAGATCAGCTCCTTGGAAAAGGAGAACGACCTTCCACCAAACAGCATCTCATCTGTAAAATGGATCAAGCCCCTGGACCATCGCAAGCCTAATCAATGGGTCGCCCACACTCTATTCAATCTCACAGATGCCACTGTCACAAACAAGGTGCTCAAGGAAGGCTTTTATGTACTGCGAAGAAAACTCTTCCCCAAGAAGAACAGGACCAAACCCATATGCTGCACCCGCTGCCAACTATGGGGATATATGGCCAAGGACTGCAAAGCAACCCACAACACATGCGCCAACTGCAGATGCCACCACAGGAAGGAAACGTGTACTAGCGAAGAAGTCCACTGCATAAGTTGCAACTCAGATACTCATCCCAGCAACAACACCACCTGCCCCAGCTACCTCAAAAGAAGAGACAAACTAGACATCAAACTCCCTGAAAATTCCATGTCCTTCTTCCCAACCAACGAGACCTGGACTCCAAGTCTTTGTCCCACCCAACAATCATGGCCTGGCCTGCCCCCTCCCCCTCCCAAGGACTAACGACTATCACAGCAAACACAACCGATATCTCCCACATTACCAAACAAATCAATCCACTAACCTGCTTGTGCCCAATGCCCCCCCAACCCAACATCCCTACTACACCTCGTCCTATGTCGGCCTCACTCCCTCCCCCTCCTCCCAGCCCTACAACCAATGAGACAACAACCCTGAGTGATCCTCTCGAAAGGGTCTTCACAGGAGAGGTAAAGCTCCACACAGGCAAGGACCAACTCATCCGTCAGCCACAAACTCCAACACCATCCCCCTTGGCAGGACTCAACTCACACTGGATCAATTCCAGATCTGCAAAGACCTCTCAGCATGCCCTCCAATTTCCTCTCAACCAACCATGTTGTCACAAAACCCCCCCGAAACCTCCCAATGATAGAACGCCCTCCTTCTAATGACACTAATCGACTCACCATCTGGCAGCAAAACCTCAACATCTCCTGGACAGCGTAGCTCTCTCTCCTTAACGGTCCACAGCCTGTGAACTCACACATACTCACCCTGCAGGAACCCTGGATCAATAATCTCATAAACACAATCACGACGTGGAACTTCCATGCCGTCTACCCATTGGAATGCTTCACGAGACCTCAATGCAAATCCAGGGCAGTCACCCTAGTCTCCACTAGACTCAGCATCAATGACTGGACGCAAATTCCCTTCCCCTCCTCAGATGTAGTCGTCATCCAACTACAAGTTGATATTGGACGTATTACAATGTTTAATATCTACAATGACTGCACCTCCCAAGACACGCTCGTCAAAATCGAAGAATTCATGACCGCTCACCACCTCCTCATCAAAGCCACCCCCTTGGACCACCTTCTATGGCTCAGAGACTTCAACCAACATCACCCTCTTTGGGAAGAGGAACAAAACGCTCATCTCCTCACCAATCAATACCTAATGGCAGCACAGCCGCTCATCGACCTGATCGCCAACTATAACATGGTAATGATGCTCCCAAAGGATATGCCCACTCTGAAAGCCCTCTCCACAGGCAATTGGACCAGACCTGACAACGTATTCTGCTCCGACAACACTCTCCCCTTGCTTCTCAGATGCTCCACTGATCCTGCCTCCAGATGTCCCAAAACAGACCATGTCCCAATACTAATGGAACTGGACCTAGAACCCCCATGCCAGGACACCACCCCCACATGCAATTTCTGCGATGTCGACTGGAAAAAGTTCAATGCCACCCTCAGTGAAAAACTCTCCACCCTTGCCCCCGCCACATGCGTCACCTCGGACTCGCAATTCCAACAATTAACGCAAAAAGTTACACTGGCTATAAGCGACACCATCAATGAATGGGTACCCCTTTCAAAACCATTGCCCAACTCCAAACATTGGTGGACGAGGGAGCTTACTCTACTCAAAAAACAAGTTGCGAAACAAGCCTCACTCTCCTACAACATGCATGCTCAGCCAGGACACCCCAGCCATGAGGCCCACCACAAGCTACGCAATCGCTACTCAGAAGTCATCAAAACGACCAAGCTAGCGCACTGGACGGAATGTTTAGAGAACATTGTCAGCGATGAACTATGGACAGCAAATGGTTACATCACAGCGGACCCTAGCGATGGTGGCCCCTCCCGCATACCAATGCTCACATCCAGAAATCCAACAGGAGAGGAAACCAATCTGAGAACCAACCAGGAAAAGGCAGAAGTGCTGGTCAAGAACTTCTTCCCACCCCCCCCAGCATCGTCCTCTGTGCCCGAAGACTTCACATACCCCGATCCACTCTCAGACCCCCCTCCAATCTCAGAATCCCAGCTAATTCATGCCATTTCCAAACTACAATCACACAAAGCGCCAGGACCAGACAGAGTTAAAAACATCGTGTTTAAAGAATGTTCCAACGTCCTCGCCCCCTTTCTACTGACCATCTACAATGTGGCCCTCCATCTCAACACATACTATGACCCCTGGAGGGAATTCACCACTGTTGTCCTCCACAAACCCGGACGCCCTAACTACACGGTGACCAAAGCCTATCACCCGATAGCCCTGCTCAACACAATGGGAAAACTCTTCACTGCGATAGTCACCAACACTATCACCTACCTCCTAGAAACGAACAACCTGCTCCCTGCCCACCATTTTGGTGGCCGTTGTAAGGGACGAGTTGTCCCTGAGGTAGTATCTGTCTATTTCAAATCTGTTGATAGTCCGATGTTTAGCCCCTATCCTCCGATGTCCTGGTTTATTCCTTTTCATTTTGGATTATCCAATTTGGATTCATTAGGGTTTCTTTTCTTTAACTTGAACTACTTGTTTGAAAAGTATATCTACCTTAGTTACCATAAGTCTGGGCATCCCTGGACTATAAATACCCTTGCATTTTCATCTAGAAAAGAATCTTTCACCCATGTGCATTGATCACCCGTCATCTTTGTCTCTGGTTGCCATTGGCCCTTCATCTTTCATCTGTTCTTTTCCCCATCGCTTGACCATATCCAGACTTGCTGGATTAGTCATCGTCGCCATGCATCGTTGCACAACACCTCCTGCCAAACCTGTATACAACCCCCTGGGTTGAGAATACTCATACCCCTTTTTTATCTTTTGGTTTTCACTTCTTCAAAAACTTTTCATTACTTACAACTGGAGCCCACCGCGAGGGGGTTGATTTTTTTTTACAGTGTTTTCTGAAAGAACGTCAACCTTCGCCACTCAGTAATTGTCACCTTTTTCGCCACCGACTATGCACCGCCCAGCTTATTTTTGCCAGCTGCCACTACGAACATCTGACAATGCGCCACGATTTGATAGGATGGACCCCACTCATCTACCTTCGTACCTCAAAGCCATCGACAACTTGACAACATGCATCGGACTCTCAGACACAGAGAAAATTGAAGTCGCCATGTGATTTGTAAGCGCCGACGAAGCAGACCTCTGGAAAACCGCGCAGCAAGCACCCGAATCAAACTCGGATTGACCAGCATTCATTGCTGCAGCCCAACACTGGTATCAGGGATTTGTTACTGACTACCAACCCTACATTCCAGATTCATTTGAACCCTCAGCAATCGATTTGGACACTGTCACCCCACCACCTGCATTTTCACTGCCACACGCACCTCAGTCGCTTTCGCCACTCTTGTTGGATCCACCCTCACTCACTTCGCCACCAGTCGAACCTCAGTCACATTCACTGCTTCTGTCCTCTTCAAATCCACCCTCACTTGCATCATCATCTGGTCAATTGCTTTTGAGTCCACCTTCATCCCAGCCACATCCACTGCCATTTGACATTCTGGAAGACCCGGACCCCTCCAACTCGTTCCTACCCGACACCATCGCTTTGCCACCTGTGTTTTCGTCGCTGTGCTCACCTCAGCCACTTTCGCCGCTCTTGTCAGATCTGCTCCCACTTGCATCATTACCCAGTCAACCATTGCCTTCAAGTCCATCTCTGTTCCAGCCATATCCACCACCATTTGATGTTCTGGAAGACCTGGACTGTTACACGAGTGCGTCAACAAAAGCTCAGCAGGGGTCGACTATGCTCCTGGCACTCAACGAGTCCAGGGAAGTCTTCAGAGTATCTCCTTATACAGGAGAGGAGAGGAACAAGGGCGTATCTGTGTAAGGGATTGCAGGAGAAGCAAGCAGGGAAATAGAAGTCGAGAAGAGGGTGCTTCTGACAGCGAGCTTCAATCAATGCAGATAGGCGTAGATTAAGGTTAAGGAGAAGATACATGGGGAACTCTGCCTTAAATACTATCTAGATGAGTTTAGGGCCAGCATGTTCTTAAATAGGAGAACAATATAAGTGAGTCGAGGAATAATCCCTATGAGACAAACAATGGAGGGGAACATGAGTCCTGAACGAGAGATCAGGACTTAAAGGTGATAGGGTCCGAGATTAATAGAGAGCGAGGAAAGAGTCCGAGATTAATCTCGGGAATAATAGGAAAGCATACAAGATTAAATGGGTCTGTGATGAAAAGAGCCCAAAGGCACAGTGGGATCAGAGAACAGCTCTGTCTCTAATAGCTCCGCCCAAGCTGTGTCTGGCACAGCCGGGTCGAGTCCTAGTCCAGAGAATATAGTTCGTCCCAAGTGGGTGAGGTAAGCGGTATGAGGTGAGACGGGAGGAGAATTGTCGGGAGAAAATGATAGGGGGTCCACCGTATTTGTAACATGGACCCCTCCAAGTCGTTCCCACCCGATGTTGTCGCCCCAGCATCCACTTCACCACCGCCAGTCAAATCTCAGCCACATTTGCTGCTCTCGTCCTTCTCACACCCATCACCACCCACTTCGCTACCATCAGTCGAGCCTCGGCCACCTTTGCTGCTCTTGTCCTCTTCAAATCTGCACCCACCTGCATCGTTATCTGGTCAACTGTCTTCGAATCCACCACATCCTCGCTCTTGCCACCCTCACCGCTTCTGTTAACAACTAATCAGTCCTTGCCAGGATCATGCACCTCCGTATCTGACCCTGCCATCTCACCTTTGCTCGTTTCGCCATTCCTTGGACTACTACATACTTCCTCCTCATTTTTCACCTCTTGTTCTTTTTCCATTCAAGCACTGACCTCTTCGCTCCGCTCGCCCTCCCAACGCATTTTTTCTATTACTAAGCAATTCCCATTCGATCCAGGAATCTGCTCGCTTATTTCCTTTCATCATCTTTTGTGCACTGTCTGACCCTCTTCCCCACAGCTTCGTTTTGATGACCAGGAGGTCATCATTCAAAGTACCCCTCGGAGGAGAGGAGTCCTAACGGACTCTCTCAGTTTATTATTTTTTGCATTTCCTTTCGTTTTTGTCATGATTTCCATTTGTGCAACTGACCCTTTATAGCATTTTCAACCTTCTTTCATGCTCATAACCGCCCGTTCACTATCCAAAGAATGCTACATACGATACAATTGATCCATTTCATCCTGGGATTAGTCCAGCGACCTCTGTTCTATCCCGGGTTTCGTCCGGCGCTCATCGCTTACTCATCAAACAACAATCCATCACAAAAAGAAAAGAAACCATCAATTCATTATCCACCATCTTGTATTATCTATCTGACCATCTCATATATCTGACTCGCTGCTCGTTCTCATTTGTAATCACTAATTCTTTCATGTCTGCAAGTCCACCTACGTAGTTTTCCGCTCTTCGAACACGCATAGGACACAGCGCACTTTGTTTACTCAGCTGTTTCCCAATCCGGTATGATTCCCACCCCATATCGTTCAGATTCAATGCAGGAATAGACGCGAAAGAAGCACAACGAAAACAAGTCGAGTTGGAAACTCGCAATCGGCTTGCATATGGACAAGTGTGCTCGAATGAACACCAGATTTGGATGGATCATACCAGATGCAATTGAATGCACAAATGTGCTGCCTCTCCCACATCTTCCTGTGTCATTACCACTGTCACCCCATCGTCACCGTCTCACATGCGCTTCGCTCGCTCGGTATCGCCATTGCACATTTCATTCCAAATCTGGCCATTTCAGCACGCTTCGCTTGGATCCGATGGAGGAATAGAAGGCGAAAAATGACCAATGAAGAAAAGTCAAGTTGGACGCTCGCAATTGTTTTGTTTCATTTGATTATTCCTTTTCTTATTCCCTTCTTACACTTTTATTTCTCATACTTAGACTCGCGCTATGGACAGTGCATTGGATGCGATGGATTCGTATCAACATCGTTACAGCAAATGGAAATGTGCCAGATTCAGATTGGATAACACCAGTGCGACAACGTGTGCAGATTGCCTTACTGTGACGACTCACAGCACCATCTATCCCATTATCCATCGCCACTCTATCATTGTCATCATCTCATTCATCTCATCCCCATTTCCATTCTTCCACTCGCACAGACATGCATATTGCATTCAGGACGGATCATCAACACTGCATGCAGATATCTCTCACCGTGACGACTCGAAGTCTCACATTCGTTTTCGTTCGCTCGGTATCGCCATTGTCGCCATTGCCATTGCCATCTTTTCCGTTCCAAATCCGGCCATTTCCGCACGCACTATTTCGATCTGATGAAGAAGTACACGCAAAAAGATGACCGATGAAGACAAGCCAAGTTGGACGCTCGCACCGGTTTCATATCATTTCGTACCTACAGTTTTCCTTTCTTACACTTTCACTTTTGTATTCAGACTTGCACTACAGACAGCGCACTTGAACATGTGACGGATTCGCATCAGTGTCGCCGGATTCGGATCGTCGTCGACTACACCAGGCGCCTTACTGTCACCACCATATTATTGCCGCCTTTCCATTTTCTCACTGCCATCACCTCAGTGTCGCTGTCTCGCACTCGCTTCGTTCACTTGGTATCACCATCACCATTGCTTGTGCCGCACCACATCTGGCTGTTCCCATGCACATCGCATCAATCTGCACGCCACTCATTTCATTACAAATCTGGTCATCCCAAACCACATCACATCGATCCAACGAGAATGACGAACGAGGAAATGTGTGGATTCATGTCGGATTCGAATTCGATGGCATCAGACGCACGCAGATTGCCTTTACCGTGACAAAGCAATGTGCTGCCGCTTCCTTTCCATTCCTCATCACTATCACCACCACATCGCTGCCATTTTGCCTCGCATCGGATTCAGATTGGATGTGTGCGATATGCCTTACTGGTATCACTGTCACCATCGTTCATTCCATGTCCGAATCCGACCATTTTTGCATGCATCATCGTTTTGATCTGATGAAGAAATAGACGAGAACGGATGCAGATGGACATGCACAGATACACACTGGATTCAGATTGGATACATTGGACGCGCTCAGATGTGCAGTGAATTGGAGGAGATTGCGTTGGATACAATCCAGATTCGCATAGGATGGATTCCTGCCCTATCTACCATCACCATCATCATTATCCAGCTCACCACCGCTATTCCATTCACCGATCAGTTCCGCTACGAGCTGCTGTACCTGATTGTCGGTCTGACTGAGGACAGTCAGCATTCAAAGTCCCCCTTGGATATAAGGGACGAGTTGTCCCTGAGGTAGTATCTGTCTATTTCAAATCCGTTGATAGTCCGATGTTTAGCCCCTATCCTCCGATGTCCTGGTTTATTCCTTTTTGTTCAGATTACCCAATTCAGATTCATTAGGATTTCTTTTCTTTAACTTGAACTACTTGTTTGAAAAGTATACCTACCTTAGTTACCATAAGTCTGGGCATCCCTGGACTATAAATACCCTTGTATTTTCATCTAGAAAAGAATCTTTCACCTGTGTGCATTGATCACCTGTCGTCTTCGTCTCTGGCCACCATTGGCCCTTCGTCTTTCGTCTGTTCTTTTCCCCATCACTCGACCATATCCAGACTCGCTGGATTAGTCATTGTTGTCGGACTCAAACGATTACTTAGTAGTTTCATACTTACATAATCACGAGCAGTGTTTATTTACCTGCTTGTCTCTTTGCTCTCACCTCAGTTACTTGTTACAGTCAACTGAGGTAAGATATTATTCCTACTAGACATTATACCTTTTACTTACATTCCTGTAGACTTACACTGCTACAGGTTATGAGCCCTGTCACCCGAAAATAAATAAGACACAAAGTACTGTGCTGTACAAGTAAACTCGCAACATGTCAAAAGCAGGAGATAGAGTACTCAAGGTCCTGAAGCTAGATTCTTCAGGGAAAGACTGGTTCATTTGGAAGATTCGGCTCGAAGTCTCCCTCTCTGCACGAAAGCTCACTGGATACCTACATGGCACAAAGCCACTACCAAAGGACCCAAGCAAAGGGCAGTCAGCAGGGTGGAAGCCTACAACGGCAGCAGAGCAAAAGTTAGTCGTGGACTATGACGAAGCACTCGAGAAATGGAATGAAGAAGATTCCATTGTGAAGCAGCAGATTGCTGTCACCATCCCCGACTCCCTTTTCATCAATATCATGACCAAGCCAACCGCACATGAGTACTACGAAATCCTCCAGAAGAAGTTCGAAAACCGCTCTTGCATTGTCGGTGTTGAGAAAAGACACCAGCTCAGCGAACTAAAGCTGAAGGAAGGTGGCGACACTCAAGCCCACTTCAAGAAAGTAAAAACCCTTCGCGAAGAACTTGCATCGCTCGGACATCCCATCTCCGACCTGGACCTATTTAACATGATATACTTGTCATTACCTCGCTCCTACAACGCCGTCCTTACCTCCATTTCCACAAGTATAATGTTGCACAAATCTGTTGTCTTGTCCGACGACCTCATGAATATGGTTATCGATACCTACGAGCAACTGGTCGCACAAGGGACTGCTAAACCAAAAGTGGAAAAGGACAACGCAGCTTTCAACGCAGACTTGAGGAAGGGTAAAGCCCATACAAAAAGGTTTGACGGCGACTGCAACAACTGTGGCTGGTATGGACATCACAACTGGGATTGCTGGAAGGAGGGTGGTGGCAAACATGGCCAAGCGCTGAAGGGATGGAAACCTAGAGAAAAGAAGAATAAGGACTTGAAATCACCAAAATCAGCGCATGCCATGACTGAGGTGAACAAACCCAACACAGTATGGTTAGCTGAAAGTCTTGATAGCGAGCCAGAAGTGCTTTCGACCTTATTGTACGCTACCCTTGCCCATTCGAGCGCACCATCCTCCATGATCGAGCTATATGACAGTGGTGCATCCCAACACCTGTCACCCTATTGTGAACACTTCGTCAATTTCACTCCCATCACTCCTAGACCCATAATGGCCGCTGATAAACATACCTTCGATGCAATCAGACGTGGAGATCTTTATATCGAGATACCAAACAAAACATCCAAGGCACGTGTTCTCTTGAAGAACATGCTATATGCTCCATCTATGGGCATAACACTTGTCTCGATTGGCAAGCTGGCCGTGGCAGGCTATGCTGTGCTTTTCTGTGACTCCATTTGTCGCATCTTCAATCCCCATAAAAAGTTGTTAGGCAAGATACCCATCAGCGGCAGCCTATACTGAATCAAGCACACTACAAATCAGTCATTTGCAGGTGCAGCAACCACTACTGAAACACTCACCATGCCTGAGCTACATGCCCGTCTATTGCATATCACACCATCCATGATCTGTGATATGTTAGCGAAAGGAATGGTCGAAGGGGTTAAGCTAGATCCTACACAAACAACGATGGGTCAGTGCAAGTTGTGTGAATATGGGAAAGCCGTATGCAAACCTATAGGCGATGTTTGTGAGCTGAAACAGCGCGAACAATTTGGCGACGAAGTGCATACAGATGTCTGGGGGCCATCAGATGTGCAAACCCCAGGTCACAAGAGGTTCTACGCCTCGTTCACAGACGATTTCACCTGATATATGCACCTTTATCTCCTAGCGGCAAAATCCGATACCTTCAACACATACCGCACATACTCCACATGGGTGAAGACCCAATATCCCACATAGGGTAATGTACCCCAAAGGGACAGTAATATGACTCAAAAAAAAAAAAAAAACTGACAACCTCAATTGCGCCTGGACCTCATGCGACGTCACACTACAAGAATGACAAGTGAAATTTTCGGCTTGGCTCAAGAGACAAGACGGAAATACTAGGACACCTGCGCCAACCGAGGCGACTATAAGTCTGATGGGAAAGAAGTTAGAAAGGCGGCGGCGTTTCAAGCCTCCTTCATTGGCTGCCCATCAACGCTGCCGCATGGGGTCGAGGCGTGAAAACACATTGGAACGGGGTAGGGCGACTGGTATACATGAGCACCAAATAAATTTCCAGTAAAGTTGCCCACCTGATGACTGCAGATTCATATGTCACCTCAGGATGGATGGGTTCTCCCCGTGAGGGAGCTTAAGGTTGGCGGTGTTTGATCTTTCGTACAGCCGCTCGGTATTCTCCTTCACTTGTGCCCTAGCAAGTTGCCCTCACACCCGAAGCAGCGGCGGGTAGGAGCCTGGTTCGTTTCTCGTCCGGGCTCTTAGTAAGTTAGGTCTTTTTGCCCGCATCGACAACATCCTCCTCTTCAATTCTTCTCCAGGTAGTGTGGCGACATGACCATACTTCAGCTCCGGTGTTGGGTCTATGGTGATGATGCCAACTCCATCTTTAATGTCAAGATTCCAAGCACAGAGAACGTTCCAGCCCTCAGAGAAGCCATAAAGAACGAGAAATCGGTCGACTTGGGTCACGTTGACCCCAACGTGCTTGCTCTTTACTCTATCCCCATGCCTGATGATGATGAACAACTTGCAAAAGATCTCGAGCAGTGGAAATGGAGCGACGTCTCAAAGCCCTTGCCCCCACGAAAGCCGCTGTCCGAGTTGGAGCTATCTGGGAGCATTATCATCGTCCACAGTCCTGAACTTTGTGCGCGATTTTTCCCATATTTTGTTCTACTTCTCTCATGTCAACGTGCAGCTAGGCTGACTTTGGTCACATTGACTCTAACATGCTCCTTCTTTACTCCATCCCCATACCTGATGATGATGAACAACTCGCAAAAGATCTCAGGCAGTGGAAATTAAGCGACGCCTCAAAGCCCTTGTCCCCACGAAAGCTGCTGTCCAAGTTGGAGCTGTCCGGGAGTGTTATCGTCGTCTCCATCCTTACCCTGAGATGCTGGGTGCAGGGTGACGATCCCAGCCTCATCTTTACTGTCAAGATTCCAAGCACAGAGGGTGTTCCAGCCCTCAGAGATG
>JBBPQE010000774.1:0-12625 GCA_038092335.1 Boletus vinaceobasis
ATGTTCGGCACAAACTCGGCATGGTCGGAGTTGAAACTTATCACAAAGTTCATAGCTCTTTAGATTCTCAGAATAGCCCAAGAATAGCCCGAAAATAGCCTGAAAATAGCCTAAGTGAGCGCCACTAATAATCATGTTAGTAAGCATGACATGGAATTTTTTGAACCCCACTCACTTCTGTACTTCCACAGTTTCCACCGAAATGAACTTGAAGCCCATTGACAACACAGCTGGTTGACCAAAATGGGCAGCATGTCCATCTGCCAAGCTCAGGGACACTGATAATGTGGTAACACCCGAGCTTGCTTCACACCAACCATTGACCAATTCAAGTACATTGGGGCCAGGAAGCAGTGTACCCCATTCACCTACCCTCTCTGACAACAAATCACCCCCTCCTTCACTCCCTTTCACCTCTGTTGGCCACAAACACAAGAGGGCAAATACCATACAACTCTCTTCAGATGAAGAAGTGGGAGTGTCATCTGCACAGACTGCACTCATGAAAGGTTTACATAGGTGCAGTTACATGCAATTTTTTTTTTGATTGCACACTGACCAAGCAAACAAGTTTCAGGTAAACAAGTGGCCATATTGTCCACTTGTACTCAGATTGACAAAGGTAAGCCTAACAAAGAGCTAATAATTACCCTATGTCGTCTCTCACATGGAATTCAGATGAAATGGTCCCAATGGGTCCCAATGGCATCCTGCTGGATGTCCAAATATTGGATATCGAAGAATCTATCAAGTCACATTGTGAGAATTGAAGTCATGATGTTAATCAGTTCTTTGGAGATACATTCATCTGTGCCAATGACAACAAAAAATGCTGCAGCTGCAAGCAATGCTCAGTGACACTTGTCACTGAGATTTCAACACTCTGCCACCATCTGCAATCATGCCATCGGGTTAGGTATCACTACTAACACACTCTACCTCATTTCTGACATTTCTAACAACCTAGCACAAATACTTAAAATGGGCCAAAGAGAACTCTATGCTATCCAAGGACCATCGAATGCAGAAGCACGAAGATGAAGAAAGCTTGGGCAGGCACATCAGGGAAATTTTGAAGACATGATAATCTCATATAATCACCAAAGGGGGGTTTATAATGACTTATAATGGCATATAATGTGTATAATATCATATCTACCCTTGTCATTTCCTTAAAATTTCCCTGATGCACAGGTTTGTTACGCATATCCAAGCAGGGTTCCAAGGGGTAGTGAAGCACGGTCGAGCTCCAACTATGCTGAGCTTCAATATCGGACTTTCCCACCAGAGACGTGCACTATATAAGCATTGCCACAATGCACACTACATTCTTTCCCACCTCTCACATCCTTTCTTGTGCATAGTCCCTGAATAGTAATAGCGTAATTAGTAGTATGTTGACCTGTGGTGCGCAGAATCTGTAGTAAGATCATCTCTTTTGGATAGTTCACTCGTGTCAGTACTACAGTACAATGTCTAACACGATTTTTACTAAGATCTGTGTTTGTAGTTGTACATTCACTGACCTTGGAGGTTTCACAAGACACAAAAAAAGCTGTTGTAAAGGCAAAAAAAGACTATCCGGCGCCCTCACTAAGGCAAAGAAGGTGTACCAAGCCAAGAAAGCCAGATTATCTCTCTCAAAGTGTGCAAGCACTGGTCAGGACGTGATTACAATTAGTAGCAGTAGCGAGGACAAGCAAGTCCTAGGGAATGGTGGTGAAGCCAGCAGACAAGCCACCCAGCAGGTATGGTACACTGAATATTTCTGTTGTTTTATCTATCTTTATCTATCATATTATCTAGGGCAGCCCCTCTGCACATCTGTATCAGGAATTTCCGGTCAACGCTGGCAAAGAATGTGATTGCCCCAAGGTATGTGTTGGTAAATTTTAACCAGCCATCTTCAAAACGCTGAACATGTCTAGATTGATTTACCTCTGGTGCAATGCCAAGCTCATAGAGCTCACCAGCTGCCACTATGCTTTCAAGACATGTTACCTGAGCCACCTCCACCTCTCCCTCCTTTGCAGTTGGTCATTGATCCACGTGCACCAATAAATCCAGAAACTCATGGCCAGGGATGCAACCATGAGCATGAAGCTCGCTTAGGAATAATAACCACACTATTTCATTTGTCTGCTGTATCCACATCCACACTCTGCCCTCTACTGAGAACCTTCAAAACAGTGATGAACAAATTTGGGCTGTTCTGTGCCTATACTGTGCAGACTCTTTTCTCCCATGATCTGAATGACCCATACTCAATTGAGCATCTGCTGCAACCAACCTTCGCTCAGGCTCCTGAACTGAGCAACCTATTTCATCCCTATCTGAACGAGAATGCAATGCGCTTAGGCGACTGATATTGGAATCAGGCAGCCCAGAAATCCAGGAAGAACTTCAAGCAACTCCTTAGTATTATTGGGAACCCTGAATTTAATGCTGCCGACTTGTCTAAGGTCAAATGGGATTCTATCAAATAGGAACTTGGTGATTAAGGTTCAGATGGTGGCTCGAACATTCCTGAGGGCTTGGGTAATGACCACAGGTGGAAATCTTCTCCAATCACCATCACCATTTCCTTCCACAGCCACTTACAGTAGTCAATCCAGGATCTAAGTCGTATACCATACAAGATTTCTACCATTGTTCTCTTATCTTGATCCTGGAAGAGAAGATCACAGATCTATCCAGGCTTTAAATTTCCACTATGAATCTTATGAATTACTTTGGTGCCCACCTCACAGGAATCAGGATGTAAAGGTGCATGGAGAGCTCTTTACCTCCAGTGCGTTTCTCGATGCACACAGGGAACTGCAAGAATCGTCTCTGGAACCTGGTTGTGACTTACCCCGTGTTGTCACCGCATTTATGTTCTGGTCAGATGCAACTCAACTCACCACATTCGGCAACACAAAACTTTGGCCACTCTCCATGTACTTTGGCAACAAATTGAAGTATTGTTGGTGTCAACCATCAAACAACTCCTGCTCTCATATCACTTATTTCCAGACCATGAGTGATCACAGTCACAGGGCACCCTTACATATCTCACCTGCCTATTATTGCAGCTCCCCAACACATTTAAAGATTTTGTGGTAGATCATTCAGGAGGAAAAACTCTGAGTGATGTTCTTATGACCCACTGCCACAGAGAATTTTTCCATGAAGTGAGTTGCACTACACTTGTAGTTTACTTCACTGACATACTACTGGAATGGTCTGTTCCATAGCAGACTGTTGGTTTGCATATGTCCTGCTGTTCTTACTAAAAAATTGAACTGATAGCTTTTTCTAGGCTTATAAACATGTCTTTACGTTGCCGAGTTCTGTAGATCAGGAACCAAAGGCCACTCACTCCAGTAATGCCCATATTCATGGGATGTACAGTGTCATGAAGGCCTTGATTGCCTATGTTGTGACCCAAGTATATATTGTTATGTTCATTGCTGGTATTATACTGACGACCATAGGCTTGATTTGCGCTGTCATCAGCACAGGTGTTTTCCCACACCAATCTCGTTACTGATTCCAAACACTTCTATAACAGCATCCTGGATCTTCTCAATGACCCAGAAGAGAAGGAAGAAGTCCATCAATTGTTATTTTGGTGGAATAGGCAAATATTTCCTCTCTACATAGAGTGAGCATCTACCTTCGAAGAATAGTGCTCTCGCAAGAATTCAGGCTAAGTGTGCAGAGCTCTGGGCTGCAGCTGGTGATCGTGCTGAGGCTGTTGCTGAGGAATAATGTAGTTGTCTATGAAGGGGTTCATGACCTGTAATTCCTGCCAGCATCCGATTTGCCATTTCCTACGCATCGTTATTGTTATTTTTGGCCGGAAATATCATATGCCTTTCTATGTCATGAGTGATGTACAAGAATATTGATATGGCCATCAGAGTCATGGCTTTCCAACTACTCTTAGTGTCATATAGATGACCATATCTCATCATAGCTTTGCAAATTGCAACTGGTCTCAGTATAACACTAGTTAGAACATCTCTTCCAAGCTGGGTCAAATGGCAACTACTCTCTAAATGACACTAGTTAGAACATCTCCCAAGTTGGGTCTGATGCTCAATCCATATCATAGCTTTGCAAATGGCAACTGGTCTCAGCATAATACTAGTTAGAACATCTCCCAAGCTGAGTCAAATGGCAACTACTCTCTAAATGACACTAGTTAGAACATCTCCCAAGCTGGATCTGATGCTCAATCCATGTCATAGCTTTGCAAATGGCAACTAGTCTCAGCATAGCACTCATCTATTACTTTCCCCTTTGCCCTATTCGTCAAGGACCGAAGAAGAGATACTGCTGGCATAGTAAGCCCAGACAATCCAAGACAGTAGTACAGGTCTAAGAAGTGACCTTGCCAAATAAACCAAGCAAGCTCTCCTTTTATCCTTTTCCTATCATGGTTTACTTTTTTCTTACTTTTTGAGATTCTTTCAGTGTTCCTCCCTGCCCTACACTTAGCAGCTAGTTAAGATCATAACAGTTAGGATGCAAGCAATATCACATGTGTGGTAATGTGTAGGCTTCTGCCCATACCCGTCTTTGATGTACATTCAGATTTCCAGATGATCTTATCTGCCCACTTTTTTCACTCATGTATGGATATTATTTTTGCTTCCCTTAAAAGGATGGTGCAACACAGTGGAGCCATGATGGACACTCTAGGATATACATACCTGGAATTGCTTCACTCCTCTTGTTGCCTACATCACTGATCTACTAGAACAGAAACTTGTTGCATGTGTGGTCAAAAATGCTTCTCCCATCACCACTGCAACTCTACCCCAATTTAGTGATCCCTTTTCCCATCCCCCTTGGACCAGCACAAGTACCTTAGAGCAAATCCAAGAATTATGTGCTGCCACTAGCAAGATTGGAAATTTGCAGACCCTATTCATTTCTTGAATGGTGAGGTATTGCACTATTGCCACAAGTTTTTTTTTCAACCATCCACTCAAGTGGTGCAAGGAGGCTGCCACATCAGGAAATTTTTAATGAAATAATAATCCCTAACAATGGTAGATATGCAATATAAACCATTATAAACCTCTCTTTGGTGATTATATAGGATTATTATTTTATGAAAATTTCCCTGATGCAGCAATCACATTCTTAATAGTACTCGTTACAAGACTCAACACAAATGTGTTGGCATTTATCACTTCAACTTGGATATACAGTATCACATGTTGAGCAGATCACAGGTCATGACCATGATGAGTGTCAGCACACAATTACTGCTATAATCACAAGAGCATCTCCTACTGTTGCACCTCTCTTTGTTTACAATATACATTCCCTTGTTGAGTTCATCTACAAGGCACAGAGTCCCATTCACACTCATAAATCCATCACATCCATGGTTGAAGCACTGGATGAATTCCATGCAACCAGATGGCAAGCCATCATTGATGCTGAAGTGTAGTGAGGGACCAGCAGGGTGAAGATAAATTTCAATATTTCTAAGCTAGAATTAATGCAAAGTTTCACACACAACATCAAACACAATGGTACTCAGTTGCAGTACAGTGCTGATGTCATAGAATGCCTCCATATCACTTACTGCAAGCTCCTGTTTGAAAAATCCAACTGTCAGGCAAGTACTTTTGTAGATCAGGTTGTCAATTTACTTAATCAGGTTGAGAACATTTGACATTTTGATCTCTACCTGATCCTCCACCAGTCAACACAGCCACTTGAAAATATTATCATCATTGAGAATGATGGAATCTCAACCATTAATCTATTATCTTCTTTCATGTCTCATGTTCTTCCCAACACTGGATTTTCCTTCTCCAGGTCATGTTTTTTCTGCAATTTCATTGTAGACCTCAAGGGCCTTCTGTAATGAAGTAATAATTTCTTTTATCTTATATTATCTTATCACACAACATGGACACAGACTTATTACTTTTTCTTCTCTTTCTTTCATGCTCACAGACACTCTTTCTTTATTTAGTTATATTTACATTCTCATGAGATCTCATTTCATTCACACATTCATTACCATATGTCTTCTTTTCATTTCCACTCTATACTTCCATTTCACCCCCACAGTTATTATGTACTGTCCTATGCTTCTCTTCTCTCCCATTCTGCCACATCATGTGTTGGCATCATGTCTTTAATCTCTGTCTCTATTTGTACATATGTAGTAGTGTACAGCATGGTCTGTGCACATTCCTAAATACTATATAAACCTTAAGTTCCTCACTGAATATCCTCCAGTTTGATTCTCGTGGTGTTTTTCCTTGAAGATATCTGGTGTTCACTACTCAGTATTTCCTTCATTCCACATTCCTTAGGGACTTGTGTTGCCATCTAGGACCTACTTCACGATCTTCACAGTTGTTTCATTAGAACCAAACTACATTCTTATCCTATCTTGCAACAAGTCGATATGAAAGATCACAAGTGCATCGCAAAAAGTCAAGGAACACATTTCACTTGGACTTAAGACTTGTCCAGTGCCATTCACCCCTCATCAAACACTTCTTCCTTTCATATCAGTAGAATCGGAATGACAGTGGAGACTACACATCCATCCCTTATATTGTGCTGAGATCATATTAGTTGGAGAACCTTCAGAAGCGGAATCTCTGGAGGCACAGCATGTGAGAGAGAACCCAACTTTCGACAGAGTTCTAGCTCTTGTTGGTCAACCTCTTTACCCCTTCAATTTATTTCCTACCTGACTATAGTACAAGGAAGAAGGTGACCTCAACAACCTATCACTGGCACCACCTCGAGTATCAGTCAAATGTGAAGCAGTAGAAAAACTGCCCACTGCTCAAAGAGAACTCTCTTCTTACAAAGGAATTGATTATGCTAGGATTGTAGAAGAGGGACACATCTCCCCTCTAGACTTAGCATAAGGGATTAGACTGGTAGAAGCAAGACTGGCAAAGAGGTGAAAGATAGCCACAAGGAAAACTGTCAGATGGCTTAAACCTGGAGATGACAAATATACAATAACAAAGGTCTTATGCCTGCATCATACAGTGACCTCCAAAACTGTTGCAATGTTTGACTCTAATGTGGTGCATGAGGTATACCATCAACACCTGTGGGAATCTCGCTTAGTGTTGGTGAGAACAAACAAAGTGCAAACAGTTGACTACAACATCACCCCTTGGATCGTGTGATTTGGTCCAGTGGCAGTGGAGATATATCTATTTTAAAACACCAATGTCATTGCAATAGTTTTGCATCTATTGATATTATAGATATATTAATACTTGATATAGGCCCCTTTTGCCTCAATCACAGCTGCAACCCTTCTAGGCATGCTCTCAATCATTAGGGGGGTGTTCATGATCTGCCAGTCTTCTCTTCAGGTAACCCCAGAGATGCTTCTTGCAGGTATGCTTGGGGTCATTGTCCTGCTGAAAGATCATGGTAGGAGGATCCAGACCATAATACTGCAGAGAATTCAGCAGTTCATCCTTCAAAATCTGAAGGTAAAGGTCCCCATCTATCCTACCATCAATCTTGGCAGCATAGCCAACTCCATCCCAAGTCATACATCCCCACATCATCACAGAACCTCCTCCAAACTTTACTGCTCCTTGCACCACTCTATCACTAAGCCCCTCACCTGCCTTTTTCCACACCCATTTGCACCCATCTGACCCCAGACGATTGATTTTGGTCTCATCAGACCATATCACCTTCTTCCAATCCTCCAGAGTCCAATCCTTATAAGCATAGGCAAAATCCAAATGAGCCTTACGATGCTTGGCAGAGAGCAGAGAATGTTTGCACTTGACCACAGCCTTCATACCAGTTTTCTTTAAGTACCAGCATACTGTAGTGGTAGACAGGGGTTTATTGACCACATTGGTGAGAGCCTTGGTCACCTGAACAGCATTCTCTGCCTTCTCAAAAGAGATAAGATGAATGGCATGGTGAACATTGGCAGAGGAAAGCTTGGATGGACAATCTTCAACAGATAAGCAGAATGACCAGAATCAAGCATAGAGAGGATGGTATTTTTCTGAGTAGAAGAAATGGATTTCATGATGATGTGGTTGGGAATAAAGATGTGTGTGAACTATTTTAAACTCAGACATGATACATATATGTGTATCTTTGTTTGTATGACCAAACATCACCAATTATTACATTGTTTCAATGCAATTTTATCTATAATATCAATAGGTGCAAAACTATTGCAATGACATTGGTGTTTTAAAATAGATATATCTCCACTGCCACTGGACCAAATCACATGATCCAAGGAACAAAGTTGTAGCCAACTGTGAAACGTATCAAGCATCATTGAAGACAGATACGTGAGAACATTGAATACAACAACAAAGGAAGGGACTTTATCGGATAAATCTTAGTACGAGGACGCTAATAGGGATAGACCACTAAGGTCGCTTGATCACTTTGATCCTTGAAGGACACTGTGTGTAGGACACTAGCAGATGTCTTCAGGAAGGGAAGTGTACTCTCTAGCATGCTGGCTGAAGACAAGTGAGATCGACTATAAATGAACTGAGGAGTTTGTCTAAAGGCGTCCCAGTATATATACATCCAGTGCTTGCGCACGGACCAAGGTACAAATACAGGACTATGCTACATATAGTAAGAGGGTGTAGGGTATGACATCATGTGGGAATTGGATGAGTAAGTTAGTAATGTAATGATGTCATGGGGAGCGAATAAGGGTCTTGACAAATGGTAATTAAAAGAGGGAGGTTACCATGTGTTAGTCTAGATGCGGAGCTCAGACCGAAGGTCTAGAGCGTAGAGATAAGATAAAAGATAATGGGGAGTTTACCATGGTCATGTGATCATGATAAGATAAGATAACAAGAGAAAGTGTCTGATAAGATGAGTGATGATCAGTGAGTGATCAGTAGTGAAAGCAAAGGTAATAAGGTGAAAAGTAGTGCTTATTACAAACTGTTTGTACCTTGTTTGTTCTCACCAATGCTAAGCGAGATTCCCACAGGTGTTGATGGTACACCTCATGCACCACATTAGAGTCAAACATTGTAATGGTTTTGGAGGTCACTGTATCTTACACCTACCAAAGTATTTTCAACAGTAGACGCTTTTCTCTTTTAAAATACAATTTCTCAGGTCCTTAACCAGATTCTTGAAGACACAAACACAGCTTCATCAGGAAACCTATATTTTAGCTAAGTTGTCTAACTCAACTAATCTGCTAATTTTAGGACATCTAGATGATATTAGCTACTTAGATGGTCTAAAAGTAGTTACTAACTGGTTGAATTACTCTAATTGTCCTGATTTAAACCATCTAAGTAACTATTATCATCAAAATGCCCTAAAATTAGACAAATTAGTTGAGTTAGACAACTGGGCTAAAATGTAGATTTCCTGATGTTGGGAAGACAAAGTCTGAGTTATTTTAAATGAATTCAATGCACTTGTCACATGGTGTAGGGAATAGATATCCCCTAGGTTCATAGGGGTGGATTTTCACTACCATCTTGTTTGCTTGTCTCTTATCTTACCTTAGCATTACTGTTTTGATTTTATTATTTCTTTCATTAGTCACTATATTATTTTTGTATTCCCAGGGAATGACAGCTTAGCTTTTACCAGTGAGCAGCTCACCTTGTTTTTCATTGTCTTCGTCTCTGGCCACCATTGGCCCTTTGTCTTTTGTCTGTTCTTTTTCTCATCGCTCGACCATATCCAGACTCACTGGATTAGTCATTGTTGCCGTGCATCATCGCACAACTCCTCCCACTGAACCTGTAATACCAACCCCCTGGGTCGAGAATACTTGCACCCACCTTTCTTATCTTTTGGTTTTCACTCTTTGAAAATCTTTCTTTTCTTACAACTGGAGCCCACTGCAAGGGGGTTGATTTTTTTACAGCATTTTCAGGGAGACGTCAGCTTTCGCCACAGCAATGCACTTAGTCATAATCCTTCACCAGCGCACGAATTTGAACACGACTCCTTCACTCTGCAAAACCTTGTCATTTGTTCAACAAAAAGATTCCAATCCTTCAATAAGAAATTATTAGCAAATTTGTAACCTGGACTTTCAGTTTTCAGCATCGCCGCCACTCTGCCATCGCCACCATTTTCACTACTGACTATGCCTCGCCCAGCCTACTTTTGCCAACTGCCACTACAAACTTCAGAAATTGTGCCAAGATTTGATGAGATGGATCCCACTCATCTATCTTCGTACCTCAAAGCAATCGACATCTTAGCAACAAGCATCGGACTCTCAGACACAGAGAAAATTGAAGTTGCCATATGGTTTGTAAGCGCCAACGAAGCCAAACCTCTGGAAAACCATGCAGCAAGCACCCAAATCGAACTCAGATTGGTCAGCCTTCATCGCTGAGGTCCAGCACTGGTACCTGGAGTGCAATAATAATGACCAGCAATATATTCCAAACCCACCCCCATCCGTTCCAACACATCCGACACCACCTATCAAGCCTTCGCCCACTACCAACATCGTGCATAACTCTTCACCTTTACCACTCGACATTCCAGATTCCTTCAATCCCTCAGCAAGCAATTCAGATGCTGTTGTTCTGTCACCTGCATTTTCGCCGCCGCATACACCTTGGTCACTTTCGCCGCTCTTGTTGGGTCCACCCTCACTCGCTTTCTCACCAAGTCAACTGTCACCTTCAAGTCCACCCTCCTCTCAGCTGTATCTGTTTCCAATCGATGTTCTGGAAGACCCAGACCCCTCCAAGTCATTCCTACCCAATGCTGTTGCCCCAGCATCCACTTCACCACTGCCAGTCGAACCTCAGCCACATTCGCCGCTCTTGTCCTTCTTATGCCCATCACCACCCACTTCACTACCATTAGTTGAGCCTCAGCCACTTTTGCTGCTCTTGTCCTCTTTGAATCCACACCCACCTGCATCATTATCTGGTCAACCATCTTCATATCCGCCATGTCCTCGCTCTCGCCACCCTCACCACATTCCCGTGCCACTTCTGCCAATGACTAATCGGTCCTCGCCAGGATTGCACACCTCCGTATCCGACCCTGCCATCTCACCTTCGCTCATTTCGCCATTCCTTGGACTACTACATACCTCCTCCTCATTTTTTTTCCTCTTGTTCTTTTTCCATTTGAGCACTGACCTCTTCGCTCTGCTCGCCCTCCCAGTGCATTTTTTCTATTACTAAGCAATTTCCATTTGATCCAGGGATCCGCTCATCCATTTCCTTTCATTGTTTTCTGCACACTGTCTGACCCTCTGCCCCACAGCTTCATTTTGATGACCAGGAGCTCATCATTTGAAGTACCCCTTGGAGAAGAGGAGTCCTAATGGACTCTCTCGGTTTATCATTTTTCGCATTTCCTTTCGTTTTTGTCACGATTTCCATTCATGCAACTGACCCTTCATAGCATTTTTGACCTTCTTTCGTGCTCATAACTGTCTGTTCACTATCCGAAGAATGCTACATACAATACAATCAAGCTGTTTCATCCTGGGATTAGTCCAGCAACCTCCATTCCATCCCGGTTTTCATCCAGTATGCATCGCTTATTCATTAAACAATAAACTGTCACAAGAAGAAAAAGAACCAAAGTTGTATAGTTCATCATCCTTTTGTATATCTAATCGTCATTCGTTTTCATGGTTTCAAGCCAGACTCTCATGTCCTCTACTCACCCTAATTAGCCTTCTGATCTTCAATCGCACACTAGGACACCGTGCACATTTTCTTTTTTTCCAATCGCTAATCTGGTCGACTCCCACACCATATTGTTTGGATTTAATGCAGGTATAGATGCAAAAGGAGCACAAAGAAAGCAAGTCGAGTCAGACACTCGCAATTGGTTTTGCTCACACGGCGGATTATGCATCAGATGCAATGGATTCACACCACCATCGTGACAACAGACATAGATTGTAGTTGACAACACCAGATTTACTCAATTGAATGTTCTTCACCCTCACCATCAGATTGTCACCATTGTCACGTTCCCATTTTCCACTTGCTATGGACAGTGTGCACAAACCACTTGAGCACAGATTCACATCAGATTTGGATTTGACAGCAAAAACAGATTCATGTCAGATTCAGATTCAACAGCAAAAACAGATTCACATCAGATTCAGATTCAACAGCAAAAATGGATTGTCAATGACTACACCAGACGCATTTACTGTGATGACGCAACGTGCTGCCGCTCCCATTCACTCAATATTGCCTCACCACCTACACTCATTCTGATCGCTACTGTTGTGATCTTGCATGCTATCCTACTTTCTCAGCCTTAGTACCCCCTTAAAGATGGGGTCGTCCCTTACACCCCTTTACCTTTGACTCTTTTCTTCTTTATCTTATTTTATCACATCACATGACCCTGGGAATGACCCACACGTGATCATGGTAACCTTACCTTCCTTTTACCCTTTACCCTCACCTAGACCCTACAGTCCAGCTTCCGACTCTAGACCAACACACGGTGTAGGGAACAAATATTCCCTACGTTCGTAGAGTGCCTTTCTCCCACTTTCCAGGTACTCCTTTCATCGTCCTCAAGTCGTACAAAGATGCTCCGTCGTGTCCGGTGTCTTTCCGAACGGGTCCTGAGGTAACATGTACGTATCCGATTTTCTTTTTAT
>JBBPQE010000775.1:0-12596 GCA_038092335.1 Boletus vinaceobasis
CCCCCGCCCCCTCCCCTTGCAAGACACTTGCCATCGGTCTTCTCCACCACCTCAACAACAGCGAACTCGTCACCACACTCACACTCGAGAACGCCATCGCAGCACCTGCCATCATCGGATGCATATAGATTCCAAAGGGAAGCAGTATTCCCATCGCAAGCGGAATCCCTAACAAGTTATAGATACACGCCCACGCGAGGTTCCTCCGGATCGTACGGAAGATGGCGCGAGAGAGGTGGAGGGCCGCAACGACATCGAGGAGATCAGAACGCATAAGGACAATGTCGGCTGCTTCAACGGCAACCGATGTGCCAGAGTTGAGGGCGATGCCAACAGTGGCAGCAACGAGCGCCGGGGAGTCGTTGATCCCATCTCCAACCTGTTGCAGCGTAAAATAATCAGGCCAGAGGAGGATGGAGCATGTTGAAGCTTACCATAGCGACTCCCCCCTCCTTCTTCATGATCTCGGCCACAAGCGAAGCCTTGCCCTTTGGACTCATATTTGCCCATACATCCTCGGATTGAATACCCACCTGCTTCGCCACGGCTAAAGCAGTGCTCATCCCATCGCCTGTTATCATACCGACTTCAATACCCATCGCCCGTAAAGCCCTGATGGCTTGTGCGGAAGACGGCTTTGGTGCGTCTGAGAGGGACAGCCCTAGAATGGGAACAGGGAAAGAAGAGCCACGACCCATTGATACGTACACGACCGTTCGTCCCATGGGACTTTCTCGTGCCTCGAAGTCGGATAACGTGGAGGGTAGTATCGCCTCATCAGATTGTGTGACAAATCTGGTAGTGCCGACCAAAAGCGTATATTTTGATGCGGAGAGGGAAAGGACAGCTCTGACACCAGCCCCAGTGACGCTCTCGAATGACTCTACCGTAGCTTGGGGTGCGTCGAATCCACATTCTCTTAGAAGGTCCTTGCCGTATATTGCAATGGCCTTGGCGAGAGGGTGTTCTGAACGTGCTTCGGTCGCTGATAGCATTGCGATAACAGCTGCACGAGTCGTCACCCCGTCTGCGCACTGGACCATGAGTGTGCGCGGCCCGGCGGTTTCATCCGTTAGGTGGCTGTCCTGTGGAGGAACCCATGCCAGCCCTGCGACACCAAGTTTGCCCTCGGTCACTGTACCGGTCTTGTCGAGCATTATCCGCTTGATAGATCGACTTGCTTCCAATGCTCTCCCGCCTTTGATCAAGATACCATTCTTCGCCCCCATCCCTGTCCCCACCATGATGGCAGTTGGTGTGCTCAGCCCCAATGCGCAAGGACAAGCCACCACAACCACCGATATACACATTTGCAAGCACACAGCGAGTTTGCTTGCCCCGTGCCGATGGAACATCGCGGGTAACGCGTCCACGCTGAGTACATTCGCAATGATCATCCATGCCACGAACGTGAGCACAGAGAGAATGATCACCGTTGGTACAAAGTACCCTGCGACGCGGTCCGCAAATGCCTGGATAGGGGCTTTAGAAGTTTGGGTTTCCTCGACGAGTCTGACGATCTGCGCGAGCGCAGTATCTTTGCCTGCACGCGTGACGAGTATGTCGAGCGTTCCTAAGCCATTGACAGTACCACCAATAACTGTATCGCCATTCTGTTTGAGAACGGGAATGGGTTCTCCGGTAATGGCGCTTTCGTCGACGGAGGAGGAACCACGGATGACAGTACCATCCGCTGGTACCTTGTCCCCGGGGACAAGCTTGATCGTATCACCTACTTGGACGAGCTCTGTGGGGATACGCTTCTCCTGGGTGCATGCTGGCGCATCTGTGTATATAGTGGCCATTGTCGGTGCGAGAGCCATGAGGTCTGTGAGCGCAGCACTGGTCTTGCCCTTTGCGCGGTTCTCTAGCCAGCGGCCAAGAGAGACGAACATGATGAGCATGGTGCTCGTATCGAAGAAGATAAAGGGACGGAAATCGGGAGTGGTGTTAAAGGCTGCGAAAAGCATAGCAAAGATTGAATAAAAATATGCAGCAGAGGTTCCGAGCATGATAAGAACGTCCATGGTGGGGCTTCTATGTTTGAGTGCCTTGAATGCATTACGGTAGAATCTCTGGCCGATCCAGAATTGTGCGGGGGTAGTAAAGGCGAGTATGAGGATGTCGGTAAGATAGATACCGTTGAACAAGCGACAGTGGACCAATGGGTGTAAAAAGGATATTTGAGGTGCAAGCATACTGAGGAAGAAGACGGGTAGGGCAAAGGCAATGCTCCACTTGAGACGACTAAACCACTCTTGAATTTCTTTGGTCCTTGCGAGAGACTGTTTCTGAGTAGCGTCCTGTTGGTCGGAAAGGAGAGCGTCAAAGCCCATTTCTTCAATTCTGTCGACCATCTCTCGAGGACCGATCATGTGGGGCTCGAAATCGATTTTTGCGGTCTCTGTAGCAAGAGAGACTGCGACACTATGGATGCCAGGCATGTCGCGGAGACCGTTCTCAACGGCAGAAGTACATGACGAGCAGGTCATGCCATATATTCGCAGTGTGACTGTATCTGACCGGGCTTCAGGAACGAGCGTGGCATCGAATCCAATGTCAGATATTTCCTGCACAAGAGAGAACGGTGAGCGAAGTGAGGAGAGGCATGATGGTCAGAGTTACATTGATGATCTTCTCTGCGGTCCACGCTGTTGGATCGTATTCGACGATGCCGCGTTCAGCAAGGAGTGCCACCTTTACAGAGTATATGCCAGGTTGTGTTCGGAGTACGCCTTCGATCGACTGCAAGGGGTGTGAATGTCATTGCAGCTGAACGCCAAAAGACTTACTTCTACGCATGCACCACAGGTCATGCCCTCTATTCGGAGCTCGCATTTACCTGGTGTAACATCGTGTGAGGGGAACAAGGGCTCGTCCCTTGAAGATGGCAACTCAATGCTGCCTCCCATCGACATGGACTGATGAAAGAAACTGGAGAGAAAAGGTTTCTATACAGAAGATGACACGAGGGCCATAAGTACGTGGACGTACACCAGCTCCATTTCTGAGCGGTCCGGTAAAGGGTGTGTTACGTAATATGCATCATGTAGTTCCTACTGGCACTGCCGCCCCCCTCGAATCTGGAACAGGTCCACTCACTCTTTTCAGCAGCATCCGTTGATAGTTCTCCCAGGCAGATATGAGCTGTAACCACCTTCATCAAAAATAGCCCAATTCCACATGGGCACGGTCCGCTTACCTCTTTCTGACGTGAAATCATCCCGTTCAAAAAGGCTTGTAAAGCATCTCTGAAGTCGTCAACTCGCTCCTGTTCAAACCGTGCCATCTCCGACTTGATCAACTTGGAGCAGTGATCAAATTCGTGCTTCGCATCCAGCGCGCACCGCTCGGCCTATGCAACCCGCCGCCCTTAGTGACAAATACAATAGGAATAGCTTGACACAGCTTGCCTCAGTAACTAAACTAACGGTATGGCCCGTCCGCTCGGTTGGAAGGCGCCCCTGTGCCCTGGCGCGTTCATGTATCTGCCGTACGCGTCGGACCTCTGCATCTGCGTTTTGCCAATTCATGTACGTTCGCACACGGGAGTTGAAAGCCAGCTTTCGTATCCGGGGTTAAACTATATGTTCAATCCAAATGAATCAAGACATACCCGAACAGAATTGATGAGCCTCGAATACTCGTCCGCTATTCCATGGTGAGATACTTCTTTTGTCGGTTCCAAGGTGAAAGAGATACCTGTGCTCATGAGTGTCATCATGTCCTGCTGCGACTGTATATTCTGAGCTTCTGCTGCCGCTTGCTCGACGTTCGCTAGTGCGCCGAGCGTTTGCTGCAACTGTTCGCCGATATCAGACACTGACAACTCGGCGGTAGCCGTCGCGAATTCGCGCGTAGCGGAAGCAAGTTCTGTGGAATCGTCAGCATTGGTGTTATACTGCTAGCAAGTAGAAACGAAAAGGAAAGGATTCGCACCGGCTCGTTGTCTTGCAACGATATCGATACTCTTGACGAGACCCCGTAATTGGGATTCGAGTCCATCGAGGTAGGCGCGTTGTGTATCAAACCACTGAACAAGACATGTGTTTCGGACAATTACTAGCATATACATCGTCATGCTCACCTCGTCTGTTTCGTGGAACCGAGGACCAGTCAACGTCTGTCCAATCGATGCCATAAGTCCCCCTTTCTCGTGAGCCATCTCTGCTTTTCTGTGCTTGATCTGCAAAAGAAAAAAACGCCTGAGCTACAGAAGAAAGGCAACAGCCAAAGGGACCAACGTCTAAAGCAAAATTGTCGCTCTCCAAGAAAAACTTGAGATCTGGGTCCTTGCACAGCACGGGATGGTTCGCTATCTTCTGTATGCACTTCTCGAGTGCTAAGCGCCGCTGCTGTATGAATTGCTCGCCAAATCGCCCGAAAGGATTCTTTTCAGGCGCGGGTGGAACAACGACCCCGGGATTATTCATAGAGAGCGTTTCGTACAGCCAGAGGAAATCAGAGTATCGACGGAGAACAGAAAACGTTGCTTTGGAAAAGAGTGGCGAAGACGTCTGACATGGACCAGAGCACCGAGTAAGGCGGGCGGATTGACCAGCAAGTAAGAACATACCCGGGTGTGTACAGTATACAGAGTGTGAGCTCTAATAGGGTCCCCGACCTTCTGTGGGTCCTCCACTGAGATAACAAAAAGAGGGGGGATCGGTCCTTCACTACGTTTAGACGGAGAAGGAGATCCGGCGTTTCTAAATCGTGCCGTCTGTCCAATGGGTGTGTCATCGTCATCGTCGTCATTGTCGGCGGTAGTGATTGGCGAAGAAAAAGTCGTGATGGTCGCAGCGTGGTCGTGCCCACCCCACCCCGTCTGCCACCCTACGTGACTCTCGCCTCCAAGCGCAAGGCTCGCAAATGCACGGTCAATGGTTTGAGGGGAACGTTGGTCCAGAGGCGAGACTATCGCTCTCTCGGGAGACGCAAACGAGGAAATGGGTTCTTGAGGGGAAGAGGACTGCGAAGGTGTAGGCTCTTCCGGATCCGCGCGCGACAACGACGCGACAGTACTAGTACCGGCCTCGTCGGCAGGTGGAATCGGAGGCGTCCTCTCGCGGAGAGGCGACTCAGACTCTAGTTCTACTACGGTCTGGGACTGGCCCTCCGCGCTCGGCGTAAACGTGTCAAACCCAGGTGTTTGTGACGTCGTCGTATCCGGATGTGCATCACTATGGCTTGCGCTTTGCTCGTCTTCGTGGTCTTCTGCTGTCACTGTAGCTGCATCCAGTGGGTCGGCTGGCGCCACGATGCTGCTCTGATCGCCATGACCATGATCACTCGTGAAATAGGACTCGGTCGTCTGTATCGTGCTGGGATGATCCTCGAAACCTGATTTGAAGTAGTCGATATCGGAGTGAGAGGGGAGTGACTGTTGCTGTTGCCCAAAGCTGGACCAAGGGTCTGGAGAACCCGAACGTGGTTTGGAAAATGGGTCTTCAAACGGGTTCTCCTCGAGTATGTTTCGCGAGGGTGCAAGCAAGTCATCGAAACCTTCCATGGCGCGTGATAGATGATGTAGCTTATTAGGTTTCGGCGTGTCCGTGATGGAACTGTAAGAGCTAAGATCCTCAGCCACAAGACCATCTCATAAATCAATGTATGTACAGCAAAGCGACAAGTAGCAGGAGCGCTAGTCATCACTATTCGAATGGCATCTCGTCTACGGCATTCCCCAATGACACCCAATTGGCCAAAATGTTATCTGTAAATGCTTGCTCTTCGTGGGCCAATGTCTGCACCAGCTTTGAAAGAAGCGCGTTCTCCCTGTTATGAAGCACGACGCGCAGTTCGTGCCACATGCTTCCATGCAAGGCACTGCAGTCAACGACGAACACATCAGTGGTCTGAATATGCTCACCATGCTCGAATGAACAATCGTCGGTTAAGAAGCGATGCAATGGTTGCTTGGTCTTTCTCGATCAAGACGAGCACTCTATCGGCGTCCTCTTGCCACCCATCCTTCTGAGCCACTTTAATGCCTTCAAGTTTCATTGAATTCGAGTCCACCCGTTTCTTGAGCCGCTCGACATTATCAACCGCAAGACGATCATGTCTGACAAACAGGTCCCGCATAGCTACATAAAGGTCTCGTTGGCTCTGACAACTCGTTGTAAACAAGCAATCAGCGAAATGTGAATCACTTGGATTACCTTCAGAGACTCCAACGTCGACCGTAACAAGGTGTGTGTCTATTGAGTTCAGTCCTGGCTCCGACCCGAAAAAAGGAAGGGGAACGTACGCGCTGCTCCAACAGATCAGACTGTTGTTGCGTATGCTCAGCGATGCGTCCGATTCCATGCCGCACGCCGTCGCAAAACTCGCAGTCGTCACCTCTCCAACACCTCTCATTGACTTCAACGACGACTCTCAAAACGTTTGTCAGGCGTGCCAGGTCAGCCTGCTCACCGGACACATCGGGTTCAAAAGAGCCATCAGTGCGTAAAGAAAGCCCAGAACCCGACATTGGTGATGCCGGTGCAGGGGTACCAGGACCATTTGGAAACAGATTAGACCAGAAGGGGAATATGGAGTGAGCCGGCACATAGGTAGGGCGAAGATTTGGTGGAACCCATACCGCAGCTGATTCGCGTCTCTTTATGATACGTTCCGTGAGTACACATATCTTTTGCCATTGTTCAATCAATGGATTTATTTTTCCACGGACGACTCTAGAACGCAAACGTCAGTATCCCAACGATTCTATCGACCCACCACCTACGCAAGTTTCTCTTCGAGATCACTGGGAATAGACATTTCCTCAATCCGGTCGACTCGCTTGCTGGTAGACTCTTCCTCAAGCGCGACCGTATTGTGTTTGCGCCACATTTCAAAGGACGGCTCCGTCAAAAATGTAGAAAGAAGACCATCTTCTTTAATTACAGGATGGTTTCTGCAATTTTTGATCAAGAATGCTCGTTCACACAATCCAAGGCACCCACATCACTGAATTAAGGAACCTTGCAAGGCCTTTCCTGGGTAACCACGGTTAAGAAATAACGGCGATTTTTTGGGCCCATTGAGCGTACCTTCTCTGCTCAAGGAATTCAGCGTCAGCTTCCAACGATGGCAAAGTCAGCCAAAGAGCTAGCAAAATGGTGACGTTAAAGACTGACGTTGTATTCGCTTCGGTGGAAGTGGGGAGAGAAGTCGAAACGGGTATCGTCGAACCAAGCAATCACACAAGAAAGCAAATTCAGAATAACGACGATGGACAGGAGAGCCGCGCTATTGAACCGTGACTTGATCAGTTGACACCGTGCAAGAGTCGGTGCCAGGTACTTACTTCCGTTGAGATCTCATATACGGTATGCCTATTCAGAAGGTGCCCTTGCTGTCCTTGAATGGTTACAGCGATAGTTTCTTGTTTCTTCCACCAATCTTTTGGGAGGCCAGACCCGGATAAAGTGGATGATGCGCCGTTTATGGTAGTAACGCTCCGTGGCGAGTTGAGATCAGAGGGACCTCCAGCAATACCACCGTATCGAGGGATATTCCAAGGGTCCTCTGTTGGATAACTGGGCAGGGTGGATCTGACGGTATGCTGTCTATAAGGTGAGTACGAATTGCTGAAGGCGGAAGCGCTAGGTTGTAAGGCATCGAGATTCAAAGTGGGAATGGGCAAATTGTTCTCGGCCGCGAGAGCAGCTACTTGTTCAATGCCAATGTCTGCCAGATACACCTCAAGATTTGGGATACTAAGTAGCACGGGAAGCCGGACATACCTTTCCCCGACTGTGCCAGAGCAACCAATGCCAGAGCGACAAAGAACTCAAGTCTCGATACTCGGGGTTTCGAGCTAACTAGGTTTACAATCTATCAGATCAATTAACACCTCGGATAGCCTCGTACAATCAGAACTTTACCCTATCAATGGTTGCAGCTGGGAGCAAGGAGGTGGCAAGGACTCGCGAAAGGGCGTTGACCGATACCTCCCCTGAATTGATGGTGTCTACAGCTGCAAAGGCGGTGTGGTACGTCTCGGGCACTGCTGCATCGGCTGGAAACCGACTGCATAAGTATGACAAGCTGCACATTCCCCAAGCATTTTACCTATAACTGAGCTGAATGCCGAGGATGTAGTATTGATAGGCGGTGGTGAGGGTGATGGCGCAGCGCTCCACGGGTCATCGTAAATCGAAACGGCAAGCGGGTTTTCGTCGATGAAACTACTTCCCAAGCCGTTAACTGGTGTTGTGCCGTATCGCTGCGCGAGTCGTGGGGCATTGAACATTTTGGCAGTGAATCGATGCTCGATTGTTCGGGTTACAGTAATATTGCCAGCTGGTCGTAAAGTCGTAAAGTCGGCAAGTCAAATAGGCTGCATCTGACGCGCCTGCAGTCGCGTGTTCTTGAAACAAAACCTCACAACAGCGTCAAATCTCGAATGTGAATTTTCGTCATGTGAGCAAAGCCAATATAAAGTATGTACAACATTGCTAATTGCTCCAATGAAATAGTCCTTATTAATCCATTAAATTGTATCACTTGTGACCTTGGCGGCGAAATGAAGGGTCCAGGAGGATAAGAGGCGCTTCGAGTTCACAATCTCACCGTCGAGGCTGCCGATATCAATTACAAACAAAGAACAAAGAAAACACTCGAATGACGCACCCTGGTGTCCCATAAGTCAGAGGAGCAATGTACACGAGCATCGCGAACATCACAACAGCGAAGACTCCAACCAGCGCTGGACCCTTCGCCCCGAGGTCCGCATATTGCGTAGGCTGCATCCTCGTCATACGTCCAGCTACGGATATAGGATAGTTGATGGAATCAGACAAGACGAAACTCAACACCGAGCCAGCCAACATTGCCGATGCAAGGTGCGAAGGAAGATAGTGGTGAATAAAGAGCTGACGGCCCATAAGGAAGAACGGCAAGTAATGTACCGCCCATACGAGCAGGAAGAAACCTCCAGAGTTCCACAGGCGGTTGCGGACAGCTTTTGCAGCACGATCAGACCAGCCTTTGAGGGGAGGTAACAAAAACTTACGATCGGGGACGGGATTGACTCCACGGCGTCGTGCCAGGAGATCAGCAACAACTATACCCACATAGATCGAGATCGCAATAACACACGACCACCATCCAACGATATTACCGATTAGGTAAATTTGTTTTTGAGTATCGTTTTCTGTCCAGAAGCTGATGCCACTCAGAAGGAACGGCCAGTTGATTGGTCCGCTGGCGTAGGGGTGTGATGCAGTAAGACCGGCGTTGTGTTGGAGCATCAGCAGCTGTAGCTCGGCGAATTTCGTGAAGAAGCTCATTTTCTTAGGCTCTCGCGGAACATTGCTTTCCCGAGAGAAGTCTAGGTTGCCTGGTATGACATTCGTATGAGACATTATATCTGAGGACTGTCGAACTTACTGTCGCTCTCGATTATGTCGTCAACAAACCATGCAGCGCTTTTGTCTGTCGGGTTCTTGTTACCATTAATCTCTTGTTGTTTGAATCCCCATTCTGGCAACTGCTTCGAATGTGTCCACATAGATACCCTGGTGGGCACATGCACGAGTCTGAAGTGACCTGACTTGCTTTTCCACACGTCTCCCGAATTACCATCAACAAGGTGGAGGAAGAAGAGTGTGTCATTATGACGGGAGTGATCATCTTTTGGCCACGTAGTAAATTCTTGGTTCGTAGGCATCAAAGGAGATGCAACATCGTGGGTCAAGAGAAGCGTTTCTGTGTTCACGTGAAGCAGCTGGATGACATCATCGTGATGTACAGCTCGCCCGCGACCAGCCTCAGGGAGCGCCTTTGTTGGTATGACTTGCCATTGGTTGTTTGTATCTTCATACGCATAACCAGTTACTTGCTGGCCTGATCACAGGTCAGCCACTACCTGCACGGTGTATCGATGCGCCGTACCTTGGGTACTGATACGACCGTCATCATATTGAAGGGGATATTTGTCAGGGTGTGAGTGCAAAAAGACCTTGGTATCCTTGTGCTTCATCGTGACAATATCGTAGTAATGGAGGTCTATGAGTGAGCGTCAGAGTAAGGAAAACACTGCAAGGTTCATCGCTGACCTTGACTGTTGACCAGCAGCTCATTACCAATTAGCGTTTCCTGGAAAGCGGGACTCATGAACGTATCACCAGGACCCGAATGAATCAAGACAGCGAAGTGGACATAAAAGAATGAGAGATATATGATAAATGGAATGACGATCAAGCCGACTGCCCGAGCCCCAAAATGCTTCCAGAAATGGTCCTAGGAAATTCGGTTTGCAGAACAACTTGCGCTGACTGACAGGACTACTGACCATAGTGTGACCCTTGCGGTAATCCAATATGCCCCATAAATCGATCAGGACAGCAATCCCAATAGTGAAAACCGTCAGGATACCGTTGACCTTGGAACCCCATGTACAAGCCATGAAGAACCCAGTAGCAATGAGCCAGCTCCACCACTCTACCGAAAACTCCCTGTGGGGAAATGAGTACATACATATTGATGCGCGACATGTTAGACATACCAGTAACGCAATTTACGGAAGCGTACATATGAGTAGATTGTGAGGGCCATGAAGAATATGAAAGCGGCGTCGAGAAGAATGAGTCGAGACTGTGCAATGTGTGCATTGTCTAGGATAAAGCTTATGAATATCGACGCGGTGGGCAGCTGATGCAGAAAGAATGTACGCACCAAACAGGATAATGGATGCAGAGAATGCAGCAACAATGGTCGAATAACCCGTTTCTTTCATGATGGCATACACCACGGGAACTGTTAGACTGCTGAGAATGGCCGATAACGCGCGCATGCCAACGTAGGGCACGTGGTTCTCGGTGTAGCTGTCTCCAATGTTCTCGAAGGAGAAGTGGCCATCGAAGCCGACGAACCATCCTGCCAGTCCAAACAAAAGTTTTGCGAAGGGTGGATGCACGTCGAAGTAATACTGCCGAAGGATATAGTAGGAGGCAAACTTGCCAAAGTGAACTTCATCGAAGCTAATGGATGTTATGAGTTCGAGCTTCTGAGGAAGGTGTTAATGAGGAACACACGCACACTACTTGGTCTGGCTGGTTAATTTTGTAGAATCGTAGCATAAAGGCGACGGCAGTAAGGACACCCACGACTGCAGCACTTGCCTGTGGGGTGTCCAAAGCCCGCTCGAACGCGCTTCGAGTGTGCTGCGGAGGGGAATATAGTCGGCGAGCATACAAGAGCGTAAGTCTGCAATACACACTGGATTGCGATACAACGCGTCAACATGATCCTCGTCGTCTCTGTCGTAGCTGTCCATTCGCGGAAGACCGCCCATTGTCTTTCGTTGACGAATTTTGCTGGGGCTCGCCATGGCGGCCTGAATGTACGTGATGATACTTGTAAAAAGACGAAGAAACAACTCGGTTTATGTTCGTTGCAATTGAGAATCACGTGATGCTGTGGCGCTAACCACTTTTGTTCACCTTGTTGTACGGCAGCACGACTTGTGATAACAGGGCAAGTAAGGAACATATGCAATTTTGCTGCACTCCGGACAACAACACAATATAGCACAAGCATCTTTCATTCTAATACGTTCGCTAGCTTAGCTTGACTAATCATGGATCTGAACCTTGATGGCACCCTGTGTGGGGTCCGCTGCGACATGGAATGCTGACACCGCATCTTCGAGCTTGAACCGATGGGTGACAAGGGGCTTGAGGTTGATAAGACCACTCGCTACGAGCCGAATCGCTTTAGGATACTAGGAGAAGTCTTGTAGGTGGTGGTAGTTGAATGGGATCAAATCATGTTCTTACCTGGTTTGCATACCGGTATTGAAAGCTGACATCAATCTCATTCGCACTGAGCTGCATGAATGGGAACTGTAGAGATTAATGTAGGTGATTACGACATGTTGGTCAAGCAATGCATTACCACTTGTTCGTTTTTGCCGACTCCGATGATGAAGACCTTGCCGCCGAACTGCGCAGACTGCATATCGTTTTTCCTCGTGAAACAACTCCGCAAAGAATTTTCCTTACTCACGTATATGGCAGTGTGTATACTACTCTCAACGCCAGAGCATTCAAGAGCAAGCCTGATAGGCCCTTCAGCTGCTATTTTGATCTTTTCAGCGGACTCCTTTGGGGTCGATCCACGTTCGATGAGTACAGTACGGACACCAGGAACCAGTTTCTTTGCGAAATCAAGGCGGGTCTGAAACAGATCGGTAATAACGATGGGTTCTGCTCCGGCTGCTCTAGCGGAGAGCAAGGAAACCAAACCGATCGGCCCAGCACCACTAGAAAGTCGTCAGATAAATACGAGTGCTATTTATAGATCCGAAGTACCAGATAAGAGTGGAGTCACCAAGACGAAGGCCGCTGCGCTCGATACCGGCCAGCGCAACGGCTAGGGGCTCGCATAAGGAGCCCTCCTCGAACGAGATTGAATCGGGCAGATGATGGAGCCACTCAGCAGGGTGCAGATGCCATCTAGTGAGTGTCCCTGTTAAACGCGACATACTATTAAACATTACTTCGAGTACGACATGCAACGCACCGTGGAATGGGGGAGTCGAGAAGAAGACAACGTCAGGACCTGCATGTTTTTTATGTCAGCGTTCAGGAATCCTTGGG
>JBBPQE010000776.1:0-12581 GCA_038092335.1 Boletus vinaceobasis
TGAGAAGAATAGGCAACTGGGTGCCATTTCTCATCTTTGAAAATAGATAATACCGCTCCCGTAGCGTAGTCTGATGCATCCATTTCTAAACGGAACTGACAATCATTGTCTGGATATGCCAGAACGGGCGCAGTGGTAAACTTTTCCTTTAGCATTTCAAACACTGTGTCTTGAGCGGAAGTCCACTCGTATTTTTGTTCCTTTTTAAGAAGGTTGTTTAATGGACATGCGACTTGCGCGTAATCCTTGATGAACCTCCTATAGAAATTGGCTAAGCAAAGGAAGCTTCTAACTCCCTTTACGTTTGTGGGAATGGGCCAGTCCAAAATAGCTTTGACTTTGGTATTGTCCATGCAAATGCTGTCTTTACCCACAATCATGCCAAGGAAGTCAACCTCGGTCTTACTGAAAGTGCATTTTTCTGGTTTTACGAAGAGGTCATTTTCTTCAAGATGGTGAAGTACCTCTCACACGATCTTGTCATGTTCCTCTTGATTTTCCGTTTTCGTAAATATCATTAGGTCATCGATGTAGATGACGACCACGTTGTCCATATCCGCGAAGATTTCATTCATCATCGCTTGGAACGTTCCGGGATTGTTGCATAGCCTGAAGTACATCACGAGGGGTTCGTAAGCACCGCGGAAACAAATGAAAGCTGCCTTCCATTCATCTCCTTCCTTTATGCGGATGTTGTTGTATCCCCATCGTAGATCCATTTTTGTAAAGAGCTTAGCTCCTTTTAGTTTATCGACCAGCTGACCAATTAATGGTAGCGGGTAATTGTTTTTGACCATATGTTCGTTAAGATAGCAGTAATCCTGTACCATCCGCTTCTTGCCATCTTTCTTCAGCACAAAAAACACCAGTGATGTTTGTGGAGATTTTGAGGGCCTAATATATCCCTTCTTGAGCTGATCATCAATGAACGCCGTTACTTCCTCCTGCTCTGTGGGACCGAGCGGTATCAATCAGCCTTTCTTTGGCACGAAAAAATCTTTCATATCTATAGCGTGGTCCCAGGGCTTTTGGATCAGCATCCGTTCACTCTCTCCTTTAGAGAATACTTTTAAATATTCGTGATATGCTGTAGGAACCATCTCAGCTTCCATAAGCTTGTTTTCTTCTGTTTTTGGCTTTTCTAGATGTTCTAGGGTTGCTTGAATCTGATATTGGAGATCTTCTTCCTCCCTTTCAAGCATTCAGATAAAGACGGGCATATCCTGAAGCGTGTGACAGTGGTGTGGGCATCGCGTCAGTGTAACCGAGCCTGTCTTCCAGTCTATTTCTGGATTATGGCATTTTAACCACATGTAGCCAAGGATCAGATGATTCTGTCCAAGGTCCGTAACTTCCGCGGTAATGCGTTCCTTGTGACCCTTGAAGTCAATTATAATATCGACGGAGTGTGTAATCTTTCCAGCTGAATTCTTTGTGCCATCCACGTTGTAAACGTTAATGGGATTGTGTAATTTTCGAAGGGGAAGTTTCTTCTTCTTAACCCACTTCGTATCAATAAAGATAGTGTTAGCTTCTGAGTCAAGTAACACTTCTAGCGAAATGAGGTCTTTCGGGGTCTCTTGCAAAGTGGGACCAGAATTTCGTTTTCTGTCCTCACGTTGCATACGTAAATATCGTCTGGGATTTCTTTTTCTTTTTTGAAAGAGGAATTAAGCACAGGTTTAATGTCCCTGCCACACTCGCTAGGAGACACCTCTGACGTATGAGGTAAAGAGTCTGTGGAGCTGTCGTCATCAGTAACTTCCATGTTTAAATTATCAAACCTGTTTTTGTATTTTTCTTCTTTTTCCACCCCCGATCCACCCAGATCGGATCTTAGGCGTGACCTTGTCCCTTCTTGGCCGCTTTGGCCGCGTCCATGATGAACACTGAGGCTTCTTCGAAGTTCATGCCTCGGGTCACCTTAACCCATGCCTTTCGGTTGCTTTTATCCTCGTCCCAAGAGGTAGCTCCGTCATTGGAGTCTGAATCAGAGTCGGAGTCGTGAGACTCAACCTTCTTCTTTCCTTTGCCCTTGTGGGCCGCGTTAACCCTTTTCTCCTTTTTACAAGAGAACGTGTGTTTGCCACTGAGCCATTTGCATTCGGGGCATTGGACTTTTGTTTGACTGCAGTCCTGTGCAGTGTGACCCGGCTTGCCACAATTATAGCAGTTACCGATGCTAGCATTGCCAATATCCATGGCGTTTTCGTCCTTTTTTGGCTTATTATTTTGGGACCGAGCCGCGGTCGCGTTTTTGAGGAAACCGTAGGTCTCCTGACAAGTGCCAACTTTCCTTATTTCGTCAAGATACTCATCGACAACCCCCTTTCGATTGCCATTATTGATAATCTTGTAAATTATACTGGATTTGGTGTTCTTTTCCAGTATTGCGATGGCATGCGAAGGATCTACATATATTCGCTTGCCAATATAGACTTTCCCATTTGACTAAATAGTTGTCTGTGGGTTGTTGTCCTTGGTAACATTTATTGAGCTGGTCTCTGGCCCAATCTTCTTGGTTCGTGCTTCGGAAGAGTCGTTCGACTTCCAAGACAAGTGTGTTCCAGTTATAATTTTTGTGTCTCAGACACGTTTGGGCGAATTGCCCTGCCTTTGATCCCTTCAGGCGGGACAAAACTGCCAATACGGCATCATCTGATCCGGGAGTGATGGCGTGGCTGTTGATACGTAACCAGCCTTGCATCTTCAACCACCATTCCTCGAATTTAGCTTTGCTGCCCTCATAATCTCCAGGGTCAGCGAATACTTCTACTTTGTGGCCTCCTGAACCGCCTTCTTGTCCTGCTGCTCGTGGAAGGTTCCTTGCAGCAGCATGGAGGGTTTGAATTTCTGCTGCTTGTCCATCACAGCGATTCTGAAGAACATTGATTTCGTTCTGATATTCAGTGGCAGCATCGCCAAGCTGAACCATCCTTGTGACAACCACGTTGAATTCATTCAAGATCGCGGCGACTTTGTCCTCCCATCCCATGTTAGGGTCGGCGAGAATGGTGTTGAGCACTTGAGACATGACGAAAGAAAAACGGGTTTATTAAAGTGGAAAAGGGGATTCTACTGCCCATAACGTTTGGGCTTTCGAAGAATGTGACGCGGGCGTAAGACTTTTGTCGTGATACTTTTGTTGTCTCCTGGCTTTAGACGATTGATTGTCTTCCTTCTTTCGGCAATTCTCTGCCTCTTTGCTGGTCTTGCTTCTACCGGTCTAAGTCTTTCTCCTAGGTCTAGCGGTGAAATCCTTCACTCTGCTACGCCTCTAGTATAATCAATCCCTTGATAGGGGGAGAGTTCTCTTTGAGTGACGAGCGGTTCTTCTATCGCTTCATGTTTGACTGCTGCATGAGGTGGTGCCGAAGGTAAGTCGTTAGGGTCACCTTTTTCCTCAAAGTCAGGTAGGGCGGAGTGTTGACTAATCTCCCGATCCCTATTGTGGTCGTTTCTTAATGCCTCGTAGACGAAAGGCGGATAATTCCCATATAGGTCGAAGAGATATAGGGGTTAACCGACAAGAGCTAGAACTCTATCGTAATCTGGGTCCTCTCTCACATTCTGTGCCTCCAGAGATTCCACTTCTGAAGGTTCTCCTACTAGCACTATCTCAGCACGATATAGAGGGTGGACGTGCAGTCTACGCCATCTCTCCGATTCTGCTGGTATAAAAGGAAGAAGCGTTCGGTGAGGGGTGAACAGCCCTGGACAAATCTTTAGTCTGAGTGAATCGTGTTCCTTGACGTTCAACGACGCACTTGTCTTTTGCAAAGTCGCTTTGAGTTTGGGTGATAAGGTAGGTATGAAGAAGTTTGGTTCTAATGAAACAACCTTGAAGTCCTTAAGCTTTCAGGACCTAGGTTATCACTTGAACTTAGGAAGTGGAGGGGATACGATCTCAAGGGGAGAAACCAAGAGAACCAAACTGGAGAGCATCCAGTGGTCCCTTGGGGTTTATATACTGTGGCATAATGCACACAGACCAAGCTGTACACTACTACATGTAGACATATGAAGAATGGTAATTAAATACATGCTGCACACACATGGTGTGGCAGAATGGAAGAGAAGCATAGCACAGAAATATCCATGGGAAAGAATGGAAGCATAAAACGGGAATTAAAAGAGAAGACATACAGTAATGAATGTGTGAACGAGATTGGATCTTGTGAGAAACGAATGTAACTATAAGCGTCTGTGAGCATGAGAGAGGAAGAAAGGAAAGTTACAAGTCCAGCATATGTTGTGAGATTAGATAAATGCGTGGCTTGATAAGATTGGATAAGATAAGATTAAAGAAAAAGATAGAAAGAGAAATTGTCACTTCATTACAGCTGCAGTGGATGAATTTCTGGAAAAAGTTTGAAAACCTTCGCAGGAAATTAGACATAGAAAACGGGTATGTCATGAACATGCTCAAAAAGGCTTGCGACTTCCACATCTATAATCAAATGATGCTGAACCAGCTAGCAAGCGACACTTATACAGATTCAGAGAATCAATCAGAGATATAGGTCGCACTTATGAGCAGATCACTGTTGAAAGGGGACAGGCATCCTGATACATACCACGTTGCTATCCAGTTCCAAATTCATATCCCGCACCTCATGGCCCCCTGCCACAATGTTACACTCCCACTGGCATCCAACCAGGACGAGGTGCCCCTATGGAGATTAATGCACAACAAGTGCAACAAGAACCTTCTCCCAGACAGGACACTCGTACTTGTTTTGGATGTCACAAGATTGGTCACATCTGGCCAGATTGTGATCAAAATCCCAACAAAAGGTACTATCAACGTTGGGAACAAAGCGTGCCCCAAAACGGCAACGGGTATGCTCCACCACAAGTAGCTGTAAATATATACGTAGTGCAGCCTTTGCTGCAAGTTCCTCCAGGCCCATCAGTGAATGTGCAGCAGCAGCGCGCTTCATTCATGATGGAAGAAGCAGAAGCTTATTATAGGGACAAATTTGAAGCTGAGGCAAGGAACATAGCTACAGAGGCTTTAAAATAGATCAGTCTGCAGACGTGAGGGTGTCTGTGGACTCGGACAATATTTCTTCTACTTCTGTTTCTCCTAGTATTCATGCTAAGAATATAGACTCTCGAAAGGAGCTTTACAACTTAGCAGATTATAATATCGATTTCCCTATATAATCTTAAAACAACCACAAAGATCAGCACTAGATCCTTAGGTCACAACACTAGTCCTAGCTAGAAAGAGTAGAGGAGAGGAGGGAATATCACAAGGTCTTTGTGGGGAGAAACTAAGTGAACTAGACTGGGGATGCCAGCCATTGTCCACAGGGCTTTTATAGTATTGGCATATGTGCACAGACCAAGCTGTGTGTGAGAGTACATGGCTATATAAGTATATAGGAGTAATGGAGATGAAAGACATGATGCCACCATGAGGTGTGGCATAAGGGAAGAGAAGCATGAGACAGTAATAACCATGAGAGTGAAATGGAAGCATAGAACAGAAATGAATGTGGAAACAAGATCAGATCTTGTGAGAACATAAATGTAACTAAATAAAGAAGGAGCATCTGTGAGCGCAAGAGAAGAAGAAAGGGGTGTTACAAGTCCACTGTTATGTTGTGTGATAAGATAAGATAAAGAAAGAAAATGAAAATTGTCACTTCATTACATATCTATTTCTTCATTGTTGCGAAATATATATCCTTTATCCAAAAGGGTGTCTCAAACAAGCATGGCACTGGATATAAAAGATTGTGTGCTTAATTCCCTTGTAAGGCAAGTAAAGAATTCTTCTATTTATAAATCCCTCGGAAAACAAAAAATTAGCATACGTAAACATACTGGGACGTTGTCATTCAGCGGAGAAATCTCACTTGAGACACGGCTCATAAGTCAGGAAAATGGCCACTGGCATGCTCGTAACGTTCAGGCACTTCTTGATTCAGGCGCTTCACATACTTTCATCGATTCTGAATATGTTTCTCGTCATAATATTCCCACAGAAACTATTGAAGAACCTGTTGGAATATTGATTCCATATTTAGTAGCTTACCTAACCTTCCTTACTTAGACACATTGTACTGTAGTTACTTCTCTAGTGACTACAATCATTCTACAGAACCTATTAATGTTCATAATGTGGATGGCTCTGAAGGAGCCATTGGTTCTATCACTAAGCAAGTAACTTTAATTATTGGCATTGAAGGACATTACGAATGCATCAATGCCTATGTTTCAAAACTAGGTTCCCATCATATTATTGTCGGTTACAATTAGCTTTATCGCCACAATCCTGAAGTTGACTGGTTCAACAAGAAAATCACATTTTCTCACTGTTGTTAAGATCGGAACTCTGAGGTAAAACTCCAGAACTCTGAAGTTACTAACGAAGGGATTTGGGACGTCAGCTTTACCTTATGTGGTGCACCCTTGTTGGAGTCCGTCCCAGATTTTGGATTATGGAGATTGGAAGAATAAGGACATTAAGTGTGAACAGTTAAGTTGAGTGCATGGTCGGAGGAGAACCATCAATGTTCAAGTTGGAGGATCAGAGGTGAGGAGAACAATTCCAAGATGATATTCAAACTGAGGAATTACATGAGCTCAGAGGGGGTTTATATATGGAGGCGGAGAACGTATTACTAAGAAAATCAGTGTATCGGTAAGGAGTGTGGAGCTGGAGGTGTAGTAACTGGAGCTGTGCTCATAAGCGAGCACAAGTATGGAGTTGTCTATGAAGCGGAACTGAGACAAAGGAGCAGTACACAAAAGTGAAAGACAAGATATACTATATAAGGAACTCCAGAACTCTGGAGTTGCGTCTCGCACAAAATCGCACCAGAGTTCGCTGTAAAGACTCGGAGTGAGTTTGGAGAAATGGAAAAGAGACCTGGAAGAAATATGGGATATGACAGCTGTACTAATTATTGCAGAGTTATGGACGGTGGCCCTTATCAGCCCCTCCATTGGTGCGGGAGACCTGATCTGAAATCAGCTGCTAGTTTGAGGGTGATAGAAAAAGGACTCAAAGAAAAGATTCCCAAAGCATACCACAAGTTCCTTGACATCTTCTCTGAAAATGAATCCAAAAGGATGCTGGAATGAAAACCCTGGGATCATGTGATTGATCTAAAAGATGATTTCATCCCTAAAAAGGGTAAAGTGAAACTATTGGGGCTATTTAGTTTCTACTGTCTAATGGACTATTTCCTATGTTACAAGACCTATTATACTTACATCTTTATGCCTTGTGCTTCACATCTAGATATGTCTTTATAGACCGCTCTAGACTTTGATCATGTGACCTATGATGTCATGGTCCAAACCAATGACGTCAGAGCCCTCTACCCTGCTCTAGACTCATGATGTCATATGATCAGTCATGCTGAGTGATGCTGACTGAGAGGCTTACTGATACAGCCAATGGCGTATCACTCTCATGGTCTGAGGGCTTACTATATACGGTTCAAGCTCTGCTTAAACCTTACTCTGTGTAGTATATAGACTGGGACTCTTCATCCCAATATCACTAAGTTCTCATTGAGTCCTTCTCAGTGCCTTCTAGCACTTCTAAGCTCTCCAGCTTACTCTTTGTCAACCTTCAAAGTTCAATTCCATTTCACCAGTACAGACTCATACCCAGATTAGTGAGTATTCTCCACTAATTGCATAACTGCCCTGCTCACCCTCGGCTGTGCCCCTAAAGAAGTATTGTACCACTTCTTTAGGTTATGAGCCCCACCTAGCAGAGAATCTTGAAAAAGGTTTATTGATATCATATCGCACGTATTGTATCATGTCTTTCTGGCAACCTGCTATGTGCTACAAGTCTGAGATGGTACTCGGCTTTCTTTGGGTATTTTCTCTCATCATCTCTACCCTTGTGGCCTTCTATGGTCACAAGGAGGCAGCTACAATCGGAGTGATTTATTTCACTGCCAATTCATTTATTCTCCTTTTCTGCTTTATTTCCGATGTTAGAGAGATAAATATTAATCTGTGAACTCCTTTACTCCACCGGGCTATTTCTATCTGCACTGATGTTCATCTTGATGAACGGGCGGTTAGACAGCTTGAGGTTCATAGATTCAACCCTGATCCATACAGTGCACCTCACACTCCACGCACTCACTTCCATGCTTAACGTCACGCTCCCTCACCTCCTCCACTGTACAAGCCTCCTCAAGTTCATACAGCACTCCTACTTGTCGACCACCTGCTTTGGATTTTGGCGCAACTATCGCATTGAGTCCCACTCCTTCCAGAAATCCTATTCCTCCTGCTCCTGCTCCTATTTGCCTCGCCGATGTCCATGTATCTCCTACTTTAACTTCTACCTGGAGACATGAACAACATCTTCAACTCCTCCAGTCACTCCCAGCGCCAGTCAGCACTTCACCTCTCCCATATGCTGACTCTGCCCATTCAGTTCCCTCCATCAGAGCTCAGTCCATACCACCCACCGTCGGTCCAGGACCTTCTGGATGACGAGACTCAACCATTCTGGGTCGAGTTCCCAAGTCTTCCACACAGCTACCAAATGAGTCTTCTGACGACTTGTTATGGTTGACCCAGATAGTGTAACAAAGTGACAATTTCTCTTCTTATCTTTTTCTTTGATCTTATCTTATCTAATCTTATCAAGCCACGCATTTATCTTATCTCACAACATATGCTGGACTTGTAACTTTCCTTTCTTCTCTCCTCGCGCTCACAGATGCTTATAGTTACATTCACTTTCTCATGAGATCCAATCTTGTTCCCACGTTCATTTCCGCATGTACTTCTTTTTAATCTCTGTCTATGTTTCCATTCCCTTCACATGGTTATTACCGTACATGCTTCTCTTCTATTCTGCCACACCATGTGTGTGCAGCATATATTTAATCTCTGTTTCCATATGCACATATGTAGTAGTGTACAGCTTGGTCTGTGTGCATTATGCCACAGTATATAAACCTCAAGGAGCCCACTGGACGTCCTCCAGTTTGGTTCTCTTGGTTTCTCCCCTTGAGATCATATTCCCTACATTCCTGAGTTCAAGTGATAACCTAGGTCCTAAAAGCTTAAGGACTTCAAGGTTGTTTCAGGTAGGACCAGCCGTAGACTTAGGTAAGCGAGAGAAACTGGGATGAGGAGCTACTGAAGATACTCAGCAGCGACAAAGGGTAACCTTAGCAAGGGTAGTTTCTCTTGTTTTAAGAAGGTGTCGGTCCAAGGGGATTCCTGGACGAGTTCTGAGTATAGTTATACTAACTCGTAGGTTCAAAGGTTCACCCTTCAAGAGAGTTCCTTGGGTTTGAGGTAAAACAGAGGAGCGTTGACTCAAAAGTACAATGAAGACTTATAGTGAAACAACCGTAGAGATCTTATAGCAAAGAGATCCTAGGTTTATCACTAGAGACTGGGAATATGGACTTTGGAAAGGGGACTTTATCTCAAGGGGAAAGACCAAGAGAACTAAACTGGAGGGTGTCCAGTAGTTCCTTGGGGTTTATATAGTGTGGCCTAATGCGCACAGACCAAGCTGTACACTACTACATGTAGTTATATTGTAACGGTAATTAAATACGTGCTGCACACACATGGTGTGGCAGAATGGAAGAGAAGCATAATATGGTGATAACCGTGGAATGGAATGGAAGCATAGATGGAAATGAAAAGAAGAAGTACATACAGTGATGAACGTGTGAATGAGATGAGATGTTGTGAGAACGTGAATATAACTAAGTAGGGAAAGCGTCTGTGAGCGCGAGGAAAAGAGAAAGAAATGTTACAAGTCCACGTCTATGTTGTGAGATTAGATAAATGCATGACTTTGATAAGATAAGATAACATAAAAGAAATTGTCACTTCATTACTGTTGCGACCTTCAAGGACAGTGTCCCAAGATCAAGGAGCAACGACTAAATCGTATGCTCCAACGCAAGACACTCGGCGGACAAACTCACACTACTGGATGAAGATGAGAGGAGGGGGAGTATTCCTTAATACCAAGCCTTGGAGGGCAAAGTACAAATGGATTAGACTGGGGATTCCAGTCGCAAAGTGCCTACTTTATATACATTTGAGAATGGTGCACAGACCAAGCAGTGCGTGTGAAGAATTACTATAAGAAGGTAAAGTAGTGGAGTGGGAAAGGAAGAAGAAGAAAAGAAGAAGCGGAAATTAAATACATGAGGTATGATGTCATATGACGTCATAGGTCTAGCCTCAGATCAGATGATAGTTTGCACGGTCACGTGCTGATCACGTGATCAAGAAGAGAGAAATGATAAGTTTGAAAAAAGTTTGAAAATATGGTATATCATAACAGTTACACTACCCCCCTTCTAGGGATCGACTTCCAGGTGATCATAAGGCAGCATTGAAGGATCCGCCTCTGTAAGGTTGACATAGGGGTTAAATAGGCCCTTAAACTGGGTAAAAGTCATAGATAGCTTTCGAGGAGCATTTGGGTGAAGAGAATGAAAATCTTTAATCGTGTCCAACGCACCTTTCAGGTTCTCTGTAGGTTCCCAAGTGTGGTCCTTGTCAAAATACCTCTTCCAATGGACAAGGTACTCAAGCTTTTTGCATTTCAAATGCAAGTCGACAATGTAGTCAACTTCCCATTCGACGTCACATTCTTCTGTGACTTCGACTGGTCCAGGTTTTCTTTATAAGGTTTAACATGAGAAATGTTCACAACTGGGTGAATTTTCATTGACTTTGGTAATTTTAGCTTTACGGCGTTAGAGCCAACCATTTCCACTACTGGGAACAGTCTGATAAACTTTTCAGTTAGCTTCTTTGATGTGCATGTCAAATGCAAGTTTTCTGTGGATAACCAGACTTTGTTGCCTGGTGAATATACTGGAGCATCAGCTCGGTGTTTATCGGCTTGAGCTTTTATTCGCTCTTGAGCCACTAATAAATTATTTTTTGTTTCTTCCAAAGTATTTGCCATGTCATCGGCAAATTGGTCAGTGGCTGGTGCTTTTCCAACACGTTCTTTGATTCCCATGTGGGGAACGTAATTTTGTGATACTTCAAAAGGGGTTTTCTTTGAAATTGTGTGAACTTTCGAGTTATAGGAGAACTGAGTGACTGGTAACTGATAAAATGCAAGCAACTCTGAAGAACGCTCCAGAGATGTAAAGTAGAACTCCGGAGTACCACTACTTCTCGGTAAAGATACTTCATACCTATTGGAATAGTGCCCGGTTCGCATACTTACTCGGTACGAGTGTTCCTTAACCACATACTATAAATTAGCTAGTTCTCTCATCTAGCACCTCAGTTGTTTCGCCCGACTTAGGCAGCGACTGAGGTGAGTAAGATCCCTTCATACATATTACTTTAGACTAATTACCGTAGCTCCAGACTCTCCCGGACTTTACAGGTAAATACATATATAGTTGTTTTGCCCAACTTAGGCAGCGACTGAGCTCCAGACTCTCCCGGACTTTACAGCTCTGCTCCTCCAGACCTTCAGACTTTAACAGGTTATGAGCCCTGCTCGCGTCCATTAAACGAACAACTCGCCTACTCGTGTATCCCTCTATGCACACTCCATTTCAAAAATGGAGTTTTGGCTACCAGCCACCAAATGCCATCATCAGAACCAATATTCCATTGCCAACGTTACCCTCCCTCATAAATAAATATGTCATCTGACACCATATGAAATGATGAAATCCTTACTGGACCCGAAACCTTCCTGTTATGGAAAGTCAAGGTTACCTGAAAACTCCAGAGCGGAAAAGTCTATGGAGTTGTCTCCGGAACTGATACAAAACCCACTCGGAGTGCCACCAGAGTCACAACCTCGGACATTCGTGAATGGGAAGAACACAATGAAAAGGCCCATGGCATCATACAGGAACGTCTTTCCAACGCTCTCCTCTTGTAAATGGAATCCTGTGCCTCCGCAAAGGAGCTATGGGATAAACTTGTATCACTCCTAGATGCTCCAAATGTCTCCTCAGCATTCTACATTTTCCAACAGCTCTGCAGCTCAACTTGGAATGGTAACTCTGACATCTCCACACATATTGCGTCGCTCCACACCTCCGAATCCCGCCTCGCCGGCATGAAATTCACTGTAGACCGAAAGGTCATGGCATTCATCCTCCTCAACTCCCTTCCAAAAACTCTGGAATGGGAACTGTTCAAATCTTCACTAATCAATACTATAGAGGACAGCAAGTTGACCTTTGACTTGGTTGAAACTCACATCATCACTGAGGATACCTGGCTCTACCCTTCTGGACATTCAGAATCCGCCATGGCAGCCTCTGAAGCCAAAAAGGGCTCCACCTGACCCTCACATGCCTCCCTATGGTGCGAACACCACTTATCCACCATGCACAACTCCGCTGACTGCAAAAACTACAAAAAATGGGTCTCGGATTTAAGGAGTGGTGTTTTCAGAAAGGACAGAGGAAAGGAAAAGGCAAATGTCACGGAGAGAACTCCGGATCCACTGGATTCAGTACATGTAGCTCATGACAATGTATCTGAGTCTCTAATTCAGCGGATTCATGCTTATTCGTCGTCCGAGCACAAGAGCAGTGGGAGCAATACCCTCATCATTCACTCCAGAG
>JBBPQE010000777.1:0-12543 GCA_038092335.1 Boletus vinaceobasis
ATGGCGTATCCCTCTCACTCTCCCATGGTCTGAGGGCATTACTATATGTAGTTCAAGCTCCGCTTGAACCTTACTCTCATGTAGTATATAGGCAGGGACTCTTCGTCCCTTCAATACAAGTTCTCATTGAGTCCTTCTAGTTCCCACACAGCACATCTAAGCTCCTCAGCTTAACTCTTCATCAACACTCAAGTTTGATTCCATCTCTGTCGTACAGACTCGTACTTGCTTAGTGAGTTTCTCTACTGAGCTTCATAACTGCCCTGCTCGCCCTCGGCTGTGCACTCGAAGAAGCCCTTGTACAGCTTCTTTAGTCACTGCCAAAGTGGGAGATATCTTCTGTGTCGGTGGCTCTCTCCTTCCCTTTCTTCCCTTTTGAGCTGGATTGGTGGGGAGATGTTGACTGGTCTGTCTGGGAGGCATGGGGGTGACAAAAAAAAGAGTTTGACACGATGTCAGTGCTGGTGCTGGGTGCTGTTTCAAGTGGTGGTATATCTCCAGTATCTCTCCGGTATGTCCGAACTCTGCTGCTCAGCCCAGCACTCTCATGGTGATTGAAGCTCTGCCCCAACCCTCAGATCATGTGGAGACATGGGTTTTCCTGAAAACCCGACCGTTGCTGTCCAGGCCCTTAGGGATGCCCTCCTCAAGTCTTGGAATCGGAGTTCGTCTTGGGTTTGTCGCCGCCGCCGGTCTGCTCAAGTCCGAGCTCGCCGACTTACAATTTCATGGAACACCATTTCTTTGTCGATTCATCACTCCTTTCTCTTTTTCAGTCGCGCCAACGCGTAGTTGCGATGACCCACACCACCACGCATATTCAAAGTCAGCCTGTATGCTAAGAAATGCTCTGGTGAGCCCCCTCCAAAAATGGGGTAATTCTCGGAATAGCGAATCGAGGCTGCGCTACTAGCTTACAGCGTTCGGATTGGGTTTTATTGTCGGCTCCAGTGCGACCGCTGTCGGAGAATGGGGGAATTTGACCTCACTGCGGTATTGCAGCGGCATCCGACCCAGCGTGATGATGGCAACAGACTTGCGAAAGATCCCAACAAATTGGAGTCCCAGAATGACCTCGCTCGGCGTTGTGGTGCGCTCTGTCTTGTTTTTGCAGCAGTGATGGAGTGTTGTTGGGGAGCGGTGATAGAGTGCTCACAGTGACTCAGCTGTACTCCATTTGCTTAGCCGCAGCAGAGTGCTGAGTAAATCATGTAGTAAGTTGACTGGCGTCTCTAAAGCTCAGGGTCCTCACTCGAGTATCCGACCTCGCATCTCCCATGGAGGTGCTTTCCGCAGCTGAATATATCCAGACCGCCAACACCGTCTACATCTCCCGGACATGTCAATGTCAGTCTCCTCCTGTCTTGACTCCTCATGTCGCTCATGGGGATCGCTACAGTGACTAGTGCCATCGTTGTTTTATATGACCATGGTAAGTATTCGCACTGTTTGTCACTCCGATATTGTCATTGGTCAGGTATTCAGCCCTCACACTCGACCGCGAGGTAAGGATCAGTAGTCACTTGGTGACCCATGTGCGCTGACGATCCCACCGATTAGGTCGATCATGTCTGGGTAAGCATACAGGGTTAGTAGTCCTGCTGATATCATGCCAATGTGATTTGTGGTAGAACCACCTCTTCTCGTTTGGAAGTATCAGCTATCTATTCGTATGTCAAGCCACCTTGCATTTCTGTCCTTTGTGGGAATCATACATCGTATTTCAGATCCGCTATATCGGTGATGCACTCGCCATGTGAGCCCGTAAACCACTCGTGTTCATGACACGACTGAATACAACGGCTCTAGCTTGAATATCATTAGTAGGATGTTTACCCTGTTCGCCAGACTACGTTTTCTGATCTTTCTATAGCTTTTCTTGGACGGGTAGGCCAAACTCAGCGAGTATGTAACTCTTCCAAGCTGGACATTCGCCCACGTTTTCTATGACTGATGACATGATACTAGTTGTGCGTTTCTCTTCTGTCCCCGCCCGAGGCAATTTAACGGAAGCTCCCAAATAAACGACCCCGCACAGTTGTGGGTAGATATCGATCATCTCATCCCTCCTTTTTGTCTGACGCTTTGCAGGCAAGGTCTACTTCTTTGCCCAATCATGGCTCGGAATTTTTGTATTGTTCCTGATCCAGCGTGTGTCCGCTGTGCTTTGCTCCTTGCGGCCATAACTGACCCCCTCAGAGTGATGCTTCAAGTTCGGTTATATGCCTTGTACGGAAAATCAAGGATCGTCCTTTCCCTCCTGATTTTCGGTTATGTGTGTGAAGTCGCATCCACGTCGATCATCATGGGTTTCCTCGGCGCAGATACACGAAGTACGTCTACGCGATTCCCTCAATGCTCTATCTCCTACATTCGCGCTCACAAAATCATGGACTACCTGTTCTCAAACACAGTCACGAACGAGATTATGATGGGCTTATACATCTGCACCGTCTTAACAGCCCCTTCATTCAACAAACGGCACGTCTTTTGGTTACCCGTGATCGCGTACGACAGTATTCTATGTCTACTAGCCTTATGGCATGGCCTTCATAACTGGATATGGGGATTCCGTGCTAAGCGAATGGACGGGGTGCACATCGCAGACGCCGTCATCAAGGGTAACGCGGGCTACTTTCTCTGGTATGCTGCACACGTTCACCTCGACTGTCACCTGCACACTGACCTGGCGCGTCCTCACATTTTCTTGTGGCAGCATCATACTGGCGTGCATCATCAGCATCAGCATGGAGCAAAGTCTTGGGGTATGTGCTCCGTTCCTACGTTCTCATATAACACTCACTCGAATGAACTCGCACTAGGCTCAATGGTTGAAGGTGTCCGGAAGTTACCCAGCGACGATGGAAGCCGTGATCGGATGTCGACTGATTCTCAACCTCCGGTCGTCGCTTGTACAGAGTTTGGAGGAAGAAGATATGCGATACGATGCGCCATGGGTTGCGGCTGAAGTTTCCCGTTCGACGACACGTTCGACTTTTAGGTTCATAGCGCTGGGACGAACAATAAATGAAGTCAAGCTACGGTATCAAAGTCAATGGGTCTGAGTCCACCGAAGTCGTGCCGGTGTTCCTTCCGCCCGGTACCCTCAGATCAGGAAAGTGCGTTTAGCTTAGGTTCGTGTTGGGTGCCTTGGCAGTATGATACTGTGCTTTGCATCAAGGGCATATCTGGCAAAAGGTTTCACGTGCCCAAGTTTGCAGCAGCTGAGTATCGTGTCCCTCGTGATGTACGGCGAAGCACCATAAGACGGATAACGATTCGTACCCACCTGGTCCTGATCTAGTATGTACTAGTAGTCGGTTTCCAGCGAGTAGTATCGACTACCACCCGTTCGATCATCATAACATGGGGATGTGTGACAGAATGGCTCAGATCGCTTGTCTGCCAGAATTGCACGGATGGCTTTTCGTCGTGGTCTCCTCCGGGCACCGAAGCCCCACGTCGATGACTCGCATGTGTCGCCGAGTCCCTCCAGATTCGAGAAATCAGCCAGCTCCGACTAGTAAAGCAACGTGCGCCGCTTGAACACGACGGCTAGCTGCACTACGACTTCTCCCGGTGCTCCACCGTATTTGTGATCATATCCGAATGTCGGGGGCTCCGGCGGAGCAGATACTGGCATGGAGATTTGCAGACATGTCGACGAAGCTATGTGGGGCATGGTTCTGGACGTCGATTCAATCGGTCGTCGGGGTTTCTTCCATCCCGTGAGCGAACGGATTGATTCAGGCATCCAGTCATAACGTTACGCACCCGCCCTGCACATGGCAGTAATACGGACGAGTTCCCAAAACCAGTGTAGATTTGATTTCGCTCTCTCGTACGGCTGATCGCGCTGCGAATTCTCCCGGTGGTTTAAATGCTCCATGTTTGGTTGTATGCAAGGGGTCAGAGAAGACTCTGCGTGGGTTGTGCGGCCATGGCGAATCGGACATTCCATCTGACTTGAAGAGATGCTGTTAGGCTAAGTTGGTGAGCCATCACGCGCTTTCCATTCAAGTTGATGATGAGCCATGGCGAAGGGAGAAAAGAAAAGATTTTGTATACTTGATGCTTGGTAACAGTTATGTAAGCACATTCAATTCAAGGTCTCAACGGCACCAAACATTGAGTCCTGCACAGCCTGTCACTGGACCATTTTGAAAGCTTTGAGCTGGAATTTCTCACTCAAGGGTGTGTCAATCATTTCCTTCATCAGGCCCAAGTTTATACCCGGTTCTTCCAAGCATTCGAAAGCTTCGAGTATCTCAGGATTAGCAGGCATCGTTGTGCATATAGCCAGCTCGAGGTGCAGGTTTCATCCACCAAAATCAGCCATTCACAGCGTCGGTCGTTCTTTATCACATTAAAGATGGGAGATCCATCCTGTGAAACCCTGACAAGTTCGTCCTGTGGCCCGAAAGGGAACGGCAAGTCGCGGACCCCACTTATCCGATCGTCGAAAGCGATACATCGTCGTTGTACTTCTGTACCTTCCAGGGCCTCAACGTTCCCACCGGATGCTCATAGGCGCCCGACTGCGCCCCGTGTTTCGCATTTCAAAGTCCATACCTTCACAGGAGCCATGTCATAATGTGGGTGGGAACGTTCCAGTGCCGATGCACTGTCGATTCCGTTTCTTCGAATTGCAGGCCCGATCCCCACGTATCGCCTGGCCCACTTCAATCATCGAAAGCGATGTATCATCTTTGTACTTACGTTCCAGGGCCTCAAGGTTTCCATTGAATACTCGATACGCTCAATAGCGCTCTGTGATTCAATACATTCACAGGAGCTGTGTCACAATGTGGGAAGGAACGTTCTGTTTCTTCGTTTTCCGCTTTCATACCGCTCCGGTCGGTATTCTCGTGCAGGATCCCGCAAAGGTTTGAGTGTCGCACTTTTGAAGTGATTAGACAGCTTACGGTCTGTCATCCGCTCGACCTTTTTTCACCTCCTGAGGTGGCAGAGAGGGAAGGCATCGATCATCATCGGACTCGAGGCAAAGCAATTATGCGTTTGATGTCAATGCCCTCGGCATCATCCAGTCGCGTGAGGACTAATTTAGTCTCCTGTTTTCGTTCTATGTGCGCTAACGTTCCGCGCGTCAGTCTATTCCGATGAAATATGTAGAACACCGCCCTATCTTTATCATAGATCTCCGGTGAGTACGGGATGCTGTAGAGAACGACTCTTACCTTCAGTGCCTCCACAAACAATCGGTTCGGACAATAACCGGGATGTCGATATCAATGAGTATATAAACACACTCAGAGGTTTGGGTCCGAACAATCTGAGGTCAACATCTGTTCCATCTTGAAGTATCATGACTGTACAACACTCGCACCTCGCCCTTTCCGACATCGGATACCACCTTTACACCATCTTTCTCTTCTTCAAGAATGACATCCTGACTGCCATTATTCCAGTCGTAAGCATGATGCTAACGTCTATACCTCGCTGCTCACTTTATAACTTGATACCAGACATTGTTTGCTATCGCTTCGGCACCGTTGTGTAGTCCCATCCATATCTTCCCTACTATCTTTTGGGTTTTGCTCCATATTCTGCAGTTCGACCTCGCGAACCAGATCAAAGCGCCAGAGGAAGACAAGGTGAACAAACCAACCCGGCCGATTCCGGCAGGCAGGATCACCGTACACAATGCGACGATTCTCCGGTGGCTTATTGCCCCGCTATGCCTGGCGTACTCCTCGCTGTACAGCATCCAGTTGATGTTTGCCAGCCTCGAGATGCAGTTGTTCACATTCTGGTACAACGAAATGGACGGCGACAAGAACTGGTTGTCGAAAAACGCCATTCTCGCTTTGATGTACGGTTGTGTCGAACTTGGGGGTACGCTCGTCGCAAGTACGTTCACGATGCCCTCTGTCCCATTCGACATCCCACTTACCATTCCCCGTGTCGACAAAAAAAAAAAAAAAAAGGTGGCGATCCTTCCAAAGTGAGCGAAACCGGAAAACTGGCAGTCCAACTCACGATCGCCGTCTTCACGTCCACCGTGCACTGCCAAGACTTTAAAGACGTCCAAGGGGACCGTCTCACAGGCCGCTGCACCGTCCCGATCATGTTCCCGATCGCGTCCCGCCTCGTCGTCGGCTTGGGTCTTCCCATGTGGTCTTTCCTGCTCTGTTGCATCTGGGACATTGACTGGTTCTGTACGCTTGCGTTCGTCGCGTACGGGTGTTTCGTCGGGGGACGGTTCCTGTGCTTGAGGACGCGTGACGCGGATAAACGGTCGTGCAAGTATTACAGCGTACGTGTTCGATCGCTGTGATGACTCTCTTATCGGGTGTACTCATGCGGGTGGACGCGTCCTACAGGTCTGGTTCTCACTCCACCACTTGTTACCCGGCTACTGGAACTATTTCCATGACAGCAACACGATTCGAGGTGGCGAGCTGTTCCAACAAACATGGGACTTGTTTTCGGGTACATCCCTTTTGAAGGCATTCTGAGAGAAGTGAGCGTGAGCGTTGTCGTCCAGAGGTCGGCTTTAGAATCGCAAGTCACCAGTGAGCAGAGGCTTGACATCCTTATTTAATGTTTCGTTCGATCTGTATACGGGGGTTTTTTTTTCGTAGCACTCTTCCTCTGACTGAAAATGTTACCATTATGCTACAAATCTAACGATTTCTACGAATCCTACTTCTATCTCGTATCGATACAGCGAGTCAAAATACAAGGCAAAACCAATCAAACGAATGACAATACCCTCCCTCACCTCACCCGGTGATCCTCCATGTCACCCACGTCGCAAACCCTATCAAGACAACAGTCCATATACCGATACCGATCTGCACATCCCCTGATACGCCATTTGTAAACATTCCCGGAATGCCGCTCTGCGTCGCGGTTGGTCGTGGCGCGAGGGGTACACCCCCAACCCCGGTACCCCGGGCAGGTGGGAGCGACGCAGGTGCCGGCTCTGCAACCACTAGCAACCCGAAAAAAGTCATAAGCTAGGGTGAAGAGGGGCATAGAGTGGGAACGTACTGGGATAACCCTTGTGTTCCTCTTCCGCACGGTGTTTGTCGTCACACAATTGTTTGCCTGCATTGGGATCCACAGTCGAAAGTAACCCCACCCGAGGTGGATTCTTAGATGGGCGCGTGAGCGAGCCGTAATGAAACGCAGCCAATACACTGAAATGGACAATGAGTGACGTCGAACGAGGTAGGCATTCATTTCGGGTCGGCGAAGGCTACTTCCCGAAAACGGGATGCTCCCGTATAAAGAGAGGAAATCCGAGTCAGATCGAATACCCCGCATCCCAACCAAGATAGGGTTCTCCATTTCCGAGGGCGCCGATCCAGCTTGACAGCCGAAAGGGCCAAACGTGCAAGTGTATATGACGAACATCCACCAAGATGATCCACGCGCGCACCCCATACAAAACCACTCGTAGAGGAGAAAAACCCACCCACCCCTGTAGGAACGGATCCCCCAAGTTCCAGCTATACAGGTATCCAGGACCACCCGAGACAGGAACATCTGTCGGTACCACATTCGCGGAACAAAGGTCAGGATTACCTGGACTAACTTCGCTGACGAAATCACGAGGGTCGACGGGAAAGAGTTTACCGCCAATCTGGAATACCAGGCTGTGTGGTGGCGAACAAGCAAACCGCGGTCCTCCGAGGACAGCCAGGATCTGTGCGACAACATCAGGGGGACCACGAATGAGCGAGTTGCCCTGTTTATACGACAAAGTTACGATCGGCACGATGAACTAAAGAACATGGATGACCAACCGTGTCGATCAGCACCGAGAGAGAAATGTTCGAGGGCGACATTTTGGACCTTGCCAACTTGACACCGTCAAACCAGACATCATCTAGTGGTATCTCCCACGCTACTGGGTATACCTATGCATGGGGATACAGGTAAGCAGCTATATGATCACCAGTTGCATCGAACAAACCTCCCCAGGAGCATCCGATGGGGGGTTCAGCCCGCCCTGGGACGGGGAATAACCACGCACGCTTACCCAGGTCAAACTTTCGCTTTGTACGGATGGCGGAAGTTGTCCGATGGACAGCATCCCTTCATTCCCACCGATCTGAATCGTATCCCGCTGGAGCGTTATCGAGAACATCGGAGAATCCAAAATCCCCTGAGCCACGAGGCGTGGGATGAGCGGGCCATAGCTCACGATGGACGACTGGAGTGCAGCCGTCGTGTTTAATTGCCGCGTGGGACGCACACGCGTCGCTCCTGCTTCATCGCGCAGATCGTTCTTCGGGAACCAGCGTGTGACAAAGTTTTTGAAGCGATCGGGAAACCGAGAACCGGCGTCAATGGCTTCCGCAGGTACATCACGGTGCACCATCGCGTTCGCACTGCCATTCTGACTCAGGGATAGATCGATCCAGAGGAGGCTTATAAACCTCAATCAACACCGGGAAAGATCACCTTCGAGAGTCGACTGACACACCTATTAAAAGGGAAACCCAAGCCAAAAATACCAGCCGAACCCGTCTGGGCGACGGACGTGTTCGTGGCATTGATCGCGGAAAAATACTGATCCTGTAAACCCAATCCAGCCAGGGACACGAAATCAGATCCAACAGGGCCTTCGGCGTAGGTTCCCGTGTTAGAATCCCCATATGCCAACTTCGCGTCCAGATGGGCGGGACGAAAACGCGAAAGTGGGTACAACGAGATGTTGTTGGACGAACACGTGTCCTGACACGACGTTGACAAGACCCATAAATCGGAAGATCCCGTGTCTTTCAACAGTGGGATGTCAGCACGCCGCTTTCGTGAGAAAACTGAAGAGGGTGGTGATTCCTTACCCAACACGACGGGTATATGCGTCTCGCCGACTTGTATCTGGACGTTATACGTTCTAGTGATCGACAGAATCAGCGATCAGAAGGGAACGGACGCGAAACGAGTCATTACATGTCCTCAAAATCACCAAGGCCGATGGACCCGGTGCTCACAGAGCGCCGCAAACGTTTCGACGCCGGTCTTCGGACGATGGGGACATGAATACCTCCAGAAGTCCGCTTTGCCTCGGTCGCGTCAGATTGATGGTTGAGTAGCAAGGATACAAGCACAAAGGCGCGTCCGACGCGAGAACTGCCCATTCCAGCGCAACGCAAGCGAGGAGTCCTTGACACGAACCGTATTCCCGCCGGGTTCTAGATGGTTGCCACTGCGGAAAGAAACAGGTAAAGGGATGTACTATTGGTCGGTGAACTGCATTACCTCGGTGCGTGCAAGGTCTCTGGTGGGCTGAAATTGTTCCATCCGGGCAGCCTCGTAGTATAGCAAAGGGATTGGCATGCTGCAGGCGAGCCGAAACTCGGCAAGGATAGACAGAAAGTGAGCGGACTACAAATTGTGCTACCCGGAGTGTGAATATGCGTACTGACCGGACTCTCAATATTGGCCGACAAACACTCGTGCAACGTTCACAGGATCGCGGAACTTCGGTCTTTTGATTTTGAGCACCGCTGCCCACACCTGAAACCGTGGCCGGTCTATCGACGAGCAAGCCGCTGTAGTTACCAAGTATGTTGGTGCTTTGAATTCGAATATTGTTCAAGCAAAAGATCCTGCGCCGACTTGGTTCACTGGCCGACGACTCATCCATGAATCCCTCCAAAGAATTGATTATATTGATATTGAACGTACGAGACAACGATCAGGCCAATACACAAAGGTAAAGAGTCGGAGGAATACACCCTCGGGGTTACTCGTACAGGATGGATGACCATAATCCCACCAAGTCCACTTGACACGTTCACGGCGTCGTAACCAGACTTCCTCCACCAAGGTGCCCATATAAGGAATCGCTCGACTCAGTCGAGTGTTGTGCCATATTGAAATCGGGAGCAAATATCGACGAAACGTCCACAGAGTTGTCACCGAACATGCTCAGCACCTCTGCCGGGGATGACATGTATACACTCGGATCCATTTCCATAGTAGTGGGTGCGTCCAAGAACGAGGGCAGCGTAAGTGATGAACGCCGGTTGGCACTGAGATATTGACCAGCTGACCCGCCAGTAACAGAGGTCGGAGAGAAGGGTTGGCCCGGCTGAGGACTCGCTAGGCCGACAGTAGGGTCAACAAAGAACTCCGATGGTGAAAATGCCTCCGGGCTGCTGTGTTGGGAACTACCATCACTAGCACTCCCGTTCCCTTTTGCCATACCAGGGGTCTTTTTGCGTACGGGCCTCAGCCATGGAGGTCGCGTGTTCGACTGTTCCTGGGAGTCAGGCCGAGACGGTTCAAGAGGTATCTGCGTGACTGAGTAAGAGGGTGTCAGTTTTGATAATCGCCATCGAGGCTTGAAATCAACTCACGGCGACAGAACTCCTCCATTAGATCTCCTGATCTCTGGCCGCATACATATCTTCCACTGAACCGTCGCAGCAATCCGACACACGATCGAAGGGCTTCGAGGGCAGGCTGAATCAGGGGCTGGAGTTTCTCACTTTTGCAGTTGATTAATACAGCCAGGAGGGTACGCCCAGCTTGAGTCAACTGATGTATGACATGGACCCCGTCTACGGAAGATGAATGGTGACCACACAGAACAACCAATATCAAAGTCAACTCACAATAAGTCATCAGTCCCTTGGCCGCGACCTGCATGTGGGACGAGATGATCTGCAACGCACATGCATGGGCAGCGGTCATGGCTTCTTGCTCAGTGTCGCCAATCTCTTCTTCGGTCGTGCCGCTGTATACCCTCTCTGCCACGAAATTGGAAAATCGGTGCCTATGAATCAACATCTTGACAAGTTGCTCGGCGCAGTGGAGTCGTACTGCCTGGGTGACCCTGATGACATCATCACTAGCCAGCGTTTCGGATGTATGGGCCCAATACGGGGGTATCGACCGATGAATTTTATCAAGTAAATTTTCTTCTTCGCGTAGATCCTTTGGTCGCATGTGACCTGACAGCACTCCAGCTGCGCGCAACAAAAAAGGCGAAGAGTCCCCGGTTCGATGGCGCGGTGGCGGGATATCCACCACAGATTCCATGACAACCATGATTCGTATTGCTGTGACGAAGGCGCTCATTCGACTTTCCGTGCCGGCGGGTTGCGATAGCATGCCGTCGCGAGTCACGAACTCGTCGTCGATAATCGCGGGCTCCCCGATATCGCAATCCCGAAGGCGGATCATAGGTGGTCTGCCAAAGTGGGCGGATAGTTGTTTGTCCCATAGGTATACGCACCAAAACGTGCGTTTCCGAATCTCGTCTTCGATGGGGTCGAAGAGATCATACGTATCGGCAGAACGGTGTAAACCTGCGTCTATCGACACCGTGATGGCCTCTGATAACAAAGCAGCAGCCTTTGAAAGCTTTCCTAGTCCCACTGCGTAGACAGCGGCGATAAGATGCGCTTGGATGGTGTAAAGCGTGGGGCGGTCCGAGATCGGAAGTGTACGGAGACGGCCGAAAAGTTCAAACCACTGCGTGCCTGCCGAAATACCCTCACTAGGATCCGACCGGACGCGGGGATCATCAATGTGGCGTGACGCAAGACAGCAAACAGCAACGATGAAGGCAGCGAAACCAGGTTCAGCCCATTTTCGAGGATTCCCGTAATCCTGATGACATGGATGAGTCAAAGAAAGGTTGCAAATGAACTCAACGAACCGCTAGAAACGTGGGAACGTGGAGGAATGGGAGAATATAATAAGATGTGCACAGATAGCATTGCACCAAACTGACAATGAAACGTGGTTAGAAGCCACCAAGATAAGGACGCGGGGTAGAGATCACCTATCCATCAGTTCTGGGACGATATAAGAAGTTATAAGTCGCCAGAGCGTCTCGGGGTTGACGTCAGTTCGTCGAGGGGTCCGGTTGGGGAACCATGTAGTGGTATCGGAAGGAGATTGTGTACCAGCCCAACCCGCGTCTGGGGTGCTCTTCTCCGATTCGGACTTGACAAGTGTGCGGTTCTCCACCAGGAGATCCAGGAGAGGTAGACCAGATGTTTCGCCTTGCCATCGTGTATACCCCTCGTCATCGAAGTAGAGGTATGAAGCATGTATTCGGGAAGTCTCCTCGAGAGGTTGTTCGGGCCCAGACCCGTTCTGTAGGTGAGAAGGCTGTCCTAGAATGGAACGAAATGCCGTGTTAGGGCTTTCTTGCCTTGGGGAACCCCTCGGCGGCGGAGTCGTAAAATGTGTCGATGGATTTGTAAGTGGGAAAACATGCAGAGATGGGGGAGGGACACCCGAGGGAAAAGTGTGGTTCGTGGAAGCAAATGTAGATAGCGGGCTCGTAATATTCGGATCAGCTGTGATATGCCGTGGAGGGTTCAAACCGCCGGCCGCAAAGACGATGGGAGGGATAGCTTGGATGAGGGTCTCGAGTTGGTGCATCCTGTCCTCGAGGGTAGCGGTGCGTCTGGGTATGCTAAGATAGGTGTCGCCAAGCGTGGTATCCATGTGTACGTACTTTGATTTGTGGGGATGTGTACGTTTACCCGGTTCCTCGAAAGTACACGGTGAGTTGGCGGTCAAGCAAGCCTGGCAAGGATGTCC
>JBBPQE010000778.1:0-12543 GCA_038092335.1 Boletus vinaceobasis
ATGTACAGTGAAACAACCACAAAGATCAACACTAGATCCTTAGGTCACAACACTAGTCCTAGCTAGAGAGAGTAGAAGAGGAGAGGATATCACAAGGTCTTTGTAGGGAGAAACCAAGTGAACTAGACTGGAAATACCAGCTGTTGTTCACTGGGCTTTTATACTATTGGCATATGCGCACAGACCAAGCTGTGCGTGAGAGTACATGACTACATAAGTACATATGAGAGCAGAGATTAAGTACATGCTGCATAAGCATGGTGTGTGAGAATGGAAGAGAAGCATAAGACAGTGATTACCGTGAGAGTGAAATGGAAGCATAGGACGGAAATGAAAAGAAGTACATACGGTAATGAATGTGTGAACGAGATAAGATCTCGTGAGAAATGAATGTAACTATAAGCGTCTGTGAGCGCGAGAGAAGAAGAAAGAAATGTTACAAGTCCACTGTATGTTGTGTGATAAGATAATCATGTGGCTTGATAAGATTAGATAAGATAAGATCAAAAGAAAAGATAAGGAATGAAATTGTCACTTCATTACACTACCCCCTCTCTAGGGATCGACTTCCAGGCGATCAAAGGGCAGGTTCGAAGGATCCGCCTCCATATGGTTAACGTAGGGGTTAAATAATTGCTCAAATTGAGTGAAAGTCATAGATAATTTTCTAGGAGCACTTGGGTGCAAAGTGTGAAAATCACGGATCACGTCTTGTGCGCCCTTGAGATTACCTGCAGGTTCCCAAGTTCTATTCTCGTCAGAGTAGCCACTCCAATGCACGAGGTACTCCAGGTTTTTACATTTTAATTGGGAATCAACGATGAAATTGACTTCCCATTCTACATCATGATCTTCTGTGACTTCTATAGGTCCAGGCGCAACCACAGGTTGGCCTGTTAATCTTTCTTTATAGGGTTTTACTCTTGAGATGTTCACAACTGGGTGAATTTTGATAGTCCGCAGCAGTTTTAACTTCACTGCGTTGGTACCGATCATCTTGATTACCGGGAAGGGACCAATCCACTTCTCCGTGAGCTTTGTAGAAGCGTGTGTCAAATGCAAATTTTCTGTGGCGAGCCAAACTTTGTCACCAGGTGAATAGATAGGGGCATCGGCCCGTTTTTTATCCGCTTGGACCTTCTGACGGTCCTGAGCTTCTTTTAAATTGTTTTTAACTTCTTCTAATGTGTTTGCCATTTCATCGGCAAATTCATTGGCAGCTGGTGCCTTAGAAACACGCTGTTTAATTCCCATCCTGGGGACATCATTGCGTGACACTTCGAAGGGGGTTTTCTTTGAAGACATCTGCATCTTTGAATTATAGGAGAACTGGGCGATGGCAAGCCAATCGGCCCATTGATCTTGTTTTTCTGTGCAGTATAAACGAAAGTACTACTGCAGGTCTCTATTCATGCGCTCTGTTTGTCCGTCCATTTGCAGATGGAACACGGTGGATAATTTAGAGTTTATGCCGAGATGCTTGCACACTTTCTGCATAACTGCAGATGCAAATTGCGGTCCTCGGTCTGATACAATAGATATGGGAAGTCCGTGGTGCTTCCACACGTGGTTGAGAAATAGTTAAGCCGTGCTGAGTGCCGTTTCGGTCTTATTGCACAGGATAAATACTGTTTCTTTGGAAAATCGATCAATGACCACTAGGATTGAGTCAAATCCATTAGATAAAGGCAGATCCGTGGTAAAATCCACAGAGATGTCCTGCCATGGCCCTTGTGGGACCTCTAGGGGTTGGAGCAGCCCTGCTTTGGGCTGGTTTCCAGTTTTCATTCGAGTGCACCTGTCGCATCGAGATAAATATTTGTGGATGAATGTAGCTATCTTTGGCCACCAATAACTTCTTTCTACCAGTTCAAGCATCTTTGCCATTCCTGGGTAACCAGCAACTGGAGAGTTGTGGCATAGATTAAGAATCTTCATTTTTATGTCATTAGAATCGGGAACGTAGATCTGGTGATCCTAATAAAGCAGTTCATCGACCCTGCATGCACCATACTTTTGGCACAAATCGATCACTCCGCTCTCTTTGAGCAGAACTATCTGGCTTTTGGATGAGTTTTTGAATTTGTTTGCCTTCATCGTGAATTTCAACCCTGGTCTGGGTTCGTACTTGCTCTGGCGGAATAAAGATAATACCCTTGTTGTCATCTTCGACTCCTTGGGCGTGGTCTTCGCGACGCAATAGAGCATCGGCTTTGTAACGAAGTGACAATTTCACTCTTTATCTTATCTTTTGATCTTATCTTATCTAATCTTATCAAGCCACGCGTTTATCTAATCTCACAACATACACTGGACTTGTAACATTTCTTTCTTCTTCTCTCGCGCTCACAGACACTTATAGTCATATTCACATTCTCACGAGATCTCATCTCGTTCACACGTTCATTACCATATGCACTTCTTTAATTCCCATCCTATGCTTCCATTCCTTCACACACTTATGCTTCTCTTCCATTCTGCCACACCATATGTGTGCAGCATGTATTTAATCTCCATTCTCCTATGTACCTATGTACCTATGTACTCTCACGCACAGCTTGGTCTGTGCGCACATGCCAATACTATATAAACCCTGTGGACGACGACTGGCATCCCCAGTCTAGTTCACTTGGTTCTTACCCATAAAGACCTTGTGATATCTCCTCCCTTCTACTCCTTTCCTACTAGGATCTTGTGCTGTGACCTAAGGATCTACTATTGATCTTTGTGGTTGTTTCAGGCTTTTACATTAGAAGTGCCAGGCTTATAGATGAAAATGTAATTGAAACACGTTAACCATTGATACCATCGGGCTTGCCGATGATTCAGATCTTGCGATTTCATAAAATACTGTAGGTTGGCATGGTCGTTCCAGATCTCGAATTGGAACTTCGCGCCTTCCAAATAGTGACGCCAGATCTCTAGCGCACGAATAATAGACAACATTTCCTTGTCTGCAATCGGGTAGTTCCATTCTTCCAGAGACATCGAATGCGAGGAATAGGCAACTGGATGCCATTTGTCATCTTTAAATATGGAAAGAACTGCCCCCATAGCGTAGTCTGACGCATTGGTTTCTAAACGGAATTGGCAATCATTGTCTGGATATGCCAACATGGGTGCAGTTGTGAATTTTTCTTTTAGCGTGTCAAACACCATTTGCTGTGAAGAGGACCATTCAAATCCTGTGTCCTTCTTCAATAGATCATTAAGTGGACGTGTGACTTGCGTGTAGTCCTTTATGAAGCAATGGTAGAAATTGGCGAGCCCCAAGAAGCTTCTAACTCCCTTCACATTGGTGGGTGCGGGCCATTCCAGTATCGCTTTGACCTTGGAATCGTCCATGTGAATTCCATCTTTTCCTACGATCATGCCAAGGAAATCAACCTCGGTCTTACTGAATGAACATTTTTTGGGTTTGACGAAAAGATCATTTTCTTCCAATCTTCGTAATACTTCCCGCACGATGTCATCATGTTCTTTTTGATTATCTGTTTTCATAAAAATCATAAGGTCATTAATGTAGACAACCACAACTCCATCCATATCGGCGAAGATCTCATTCATCATCGCTTGGAAGGTTCCGGGCGAGTTGCATAGCCCAAAATACATTACGAGCGGTTCATACGCTCCTTGGAAGCAAACAAAGGCAGCCTTCCATTCGTCACCTTCTTTGATGCGAACATTGTTATAGCCCCAATGTAAGTCCATTTTTGTAAAGAGCTTTGCTCCTTTTAATTTATCCACAAGCTGACCAATCAATGGCAGCAGGTAATTGTTTTTAACCATGTGTTCATTTAGATAGCAGTAGTCCTGGACCATCTGCTTCTTGTTGTCTTTCTTAGGCACGAAAAACACGGGGCTTGTCTGAGGGGATTTTGAGGGCCTTATGTAACCCTTCTTCAGTTGGTCATTAATGAACGCCGTGACCTCTTCTTGTTCTGATGGGGATAGCAGTATCAATCGGCCTTTCTTCAGCATGAATGACTCTTTCATATCTATCGCATGATCCCATGGTTTCCTTATCGGCATGTGTTCACTTTCTCCTTTTGAGAAGATCTTTAAATAATCATGATATGCCTCAGGAACGAGTTCCTTCTCCGTAGGCTTCTTTTCTTCCTTTTCAATGTTTTTCTCAGCGGCGGCAATCTCTAGCTGTTCTAAAGCCGCTTGGATTTTATATTGCAGTTCTCGCTCCTCTTTTTCTATGAGTCGTGCGAAGACTGGTGCCGGCTGTAAAGTGTGGCAGTGTCGAGGACATCTCGTCAACTCAACATTTCCTGTGATCCAATCTACATGAGGGTTGTGGTGCCTCAGCCATGTATATCTGAGGATCATTTAATTTAGACCCAAATCAGTAACTTCTGTGGTAACACGTTCTTTGTGTCCCTTGAAGTCAATAATTATATCAGCGCTGTGCGTAATCTTGCCAGCCTTATTCTTCATGCCATCCACGTTGTAAACATCAATGGGATTGCATAACGCTCGAAGGGAAAGCTTTCGCTTGGTAACCCACTTCTTATTGATAAATATTGTATTAGCTCCGCTATCGAGCAACGCTTCTATCTTGAGCATATCCAAGGGAGTCTCTTGTGATGCTATGTGAATCGGGACTAAAATCTCTCATCCCAAGTTCACGTTTCTGACATAAATATCAGTGTTTTCATCAACTTTTTCTTTTTTGGAAGAGGAATCAAGCACAGGTTTATCGTCCCTGCTGCGCTCACTAGGAGTTGCCTCTGACGTAAAAGAAATATTGTCCATGGAGCTGTCGGAGTTAGTCTCCTCCATGTTTAAATAATCAAACCTATTTTTGGATTTTTCTGTTTTCGCCTTTGAACCACCCTGATCGGTTCTCAGGCCTTGCCTTTTCCCTTCTTGGATGAGTCCTTGAAGTAAGCGAGGGCTTCCTCATACGACATCCCTTTTGTCGCACGGACCCATGCTTCTTCCTTCTTTTGGGCACTTTTTACCTCATTCCAGGAGGGGTTTTCTGCTTCTGAGTCAGAGTCCCAACTCTCTGCAGCTTCCTTCTTCTTGGTGGCATGTGCTTGTGCCTTCCCGCACTTGCAGGAATCTTGTGTTTGCCCACAAACCAATTGCAGTCTGAGCATTTAACTTTGGGCTGTTTATAATTGGTCGCCCTGTGACCGTCCTTGCCGCAATTGAAGCAGCCTTGTGAAGTAGACCCTATATCCATTGCATTTGGGTCCTTTCTGCCTCCATTGTTTGGTTGGAAGCGCGAGGCAGTGCTACCCTTGAAGAAATTAAATGCCTCGTGGGCACATCCAATTTCTCGGATCTCGTTAATATATGCCTGGACATTGGTCTGGCATTTTCCTTGTCGGAAGATCTGAGATATGATCTCCGACTTAACATTGTTTTCTAGCAGGTCGATCATGTGACTTTCGTCGATCTGAGCCTGCAGGAAAAGACCTTGCCATCGGATGATGAAATCATCGATGGGCATTGTTCCTTGTTTGAGCTTCTTCAGCTCTTTCCTTGCCCAGTCCTTCTGATTTGTGGACCGGAATAAACTTTCAACATCCGAGACGAGCACATCCCAGATGTAAGCTTGCCCTTGTGACAAGTGTGTATGTGCCAACCATTCAGCGGTCGGTCCTTTCAACCTTGAGAGGACAGCAACAACTGCCTCATATGATCCTGGGCGAACATTTGCCCTATTGACGTGGAGCCATGTTTTCATCTTGGCCCACCATTCCTCAAACTTTGCCCTTGACCCATCGTAATCTCTAGGGTTGGCAAATAGTTCTATTTTTTGGGAGATTCCGCTCCTGTCGGGTGCCGGTGCTGGTTCTAGATCCAGCAGTTCTAATGCTTGTGGTGGAGCCAGTGGCATCTCCAAACTCCAAACTCTTCTTGATAGACGGTCAATACTTTCTGTCAACCTTTGTAGTTGCTCTTGCTGAGCAATAATCATTTGTCTTAATTCGGCGACCTGATTGCCGAGTCTGTTTCCATTGTTCATCACCATTGCAAATTCAGCGATGATAGCTTCATTTTGTTGTTGCCCAGTGGCATTGTTGCCTTCACCGAGCATCAACGCGAGTTGTTGAGACATAGTAAATTGATCGGTTGAAAAGAGTAGGGAAATTGTATTAAGCGGCTACTGCCAGAATTTCTTTGGCAGGTGAAGTGTGTGGCAAGGCCGTAAGACTATCCTAGAATGGGAGTCATCTTCCTCTGGTCTCAATCTCCTTATCCTCCTTCTTTTGACAATCTTGGTCCTTTTGACTGGTCTTTCTTCGACCAAGTCTTCCCTTTGTCTCTTCACAGGAGCTATCTGAGCTTCTTTGTGGAGGGTGATGTAATCAATGCCTATATAAGGCGAGAGTTCCCTTATGGCCGGTTGCGGTTCTACGGCCTCCTTTTCTTTCACAGAAACACGTGGGGCAGGAGGGAGATCGTTTGGATCAAACTCTGCTTCGTCTACCCTGGTTTTGTAATCTGGTAGAGCTGACTCCTGGTCAATCTCTATTGGGGAGATGTCAATAAAGTTCCTGAATTGGGTGAAAGGGAAGAAGTCTCACTGTACTTCGCGAAGAGCTTCCTTGTAAGGTGATCGGGTCCTCAACTCTCACTCACTCTCTGACGTGACGGATTCCGCTTGTGGCATGTCTCCTTCTATAACTAGGTGCTGTTCTACGTCGTTCAACCACTCTTCTACAGCCACGATAGCACGGTAGAGTGGATGGGGAGAAATATCCTGGTTAGGATGATCAGGCGCTGGTAGGGAAGGGAGGGTTCGGTGAGGAGTCCAATAGAAAGACACTGGACGACTATAAGTCCATGTTTTCTACTTGAGTCTAGGATTGACGCACTTGCTCATTCGTTCAGCGAAGTCACGTTTGTGAGGTAAGGATGATAAAAGTCTAGTTCAAGTGAAACAACCACAAAGATCAACACTAGATCCTTAGGTCACAACACTAGTCCTAGCTAGAGAGAGTAGAAGAGGAGAGGATATCACAAGGTCTTTGTAGGGAGAAACCAAGTGAACTAGACTGGGGATACCAGCTGTCGTTCACTGGGCTTTTATACTATTGGCATATGCGCACAGACCAAGCTGTGCGTGAGAGTACATGACTACATAAGTACATATGAGAGCAGAGATTAAGTACATGCTGCATAAGTATGGTGTGGGAGAATGGAAGAGAAGCATAAGACGGTGATTACCATGAGAGTGAAATGGAAGCATAGGACGGAAATGAAAAGAAGTACATATGGTAATGAATGTGTGAATGAGATAAGATCTCGTGAGAAATGAATGTAACTATAAGCGTCTGTGAGTGCGAGAGAAGAAGAAAGAAATGTTACAAGTCCACTGTATGTTGTGCGATAAGATAATCGCGTGGCTTGATAAGATAAGATTAGATAAGATCAAAAGAAAAGATTAGATAAGATAAGATAAGATCAAAAGAAAAGATAAGGAATGAAATTGTCACTTCGTTACATACAGTTCTTGGGATAGAGAAATGGTCTGCACGTGTCGATCTCAGGTGATCTTCATCCCCAGGAGCCAGCTTATGGGTCCCAGGTCCGTGATGTGGAAGCGCAAGCCTATTTTGTCTTTGAAGGCTTTGACGAGTTTCTTCAAGCTCCCTGTTATCATACAGTCATCAACGTGCGACGCTAAGATTAAAATATGCACGCCGAGGAGTGCAACAAATATCCCCCAGTCGGCTTCCATTTGCCTGAATCCCAACTCGGCTAACTCCTTTGATAATCGTTGATACCATTTGAGAGCGCCTTGTTTCAATCTGTAGAGAGCAACACAAAGTTTGGCGACGACGTTGCAGCTGTGTTTGTCAAAACTATAATGAAGTGACAATTTCTTTTCCTTGATCTTATCCTTATCTTATCAAGCCATGTGATTATCTAATCTCACAACATAGATGTGGACTTGTAACTTTCCTTTCTCTTTCTCTCACGCTCACAGACACTTTCTCTATTTAGTTACATTCACGTTCTCATAAGATCTCATCTCGTTCTCACGTTCATTACCATATGTACTTCTTTTCATTTCCACTCATGCCTTCCATTTCACTCCCACGGTAATCACTGTGTATGCTTCCCTTCCATTCTGCCACACCATGTGTGTGCAGCGCATATTTAATCTCTGTCTCCATATATACATATGTAGTAGTGTACAGCTTGGTCTGTGCGCATTGTGCCAGACTATATAAACCCCAAGGAGCCCACTGGACGTCCTCCAGTTTGGTTCTCTTGGTTTCTCCCCTTGAGATCATATCCCCACTTCCTGAGTTCAAGTGATAACCTAGGTCCTAAAAGCTTAAGGACTTCAAGGTTGTTTCATTAGAACCAAATTTCTTCATACCTACCTTATCACCCAAACTCAAAAGCGACTTCGCAAAAGACAAGTGTGTCATCGAAAGCCAAGGAATGCAATTCACTCGGACTAAAGACTTGTCCAGTGCTGTTCACTCCTCACCAAATGCTTCTTCCTTTTATACCAGCAGAATCGGAGAGACGTCGTAGACTGCACATCCATCCCCTTTATCATGCTGAGATAGTGCTAGTAGGAGAACCTTCAGAAGCGGAATCTCTGGAGGCACAGCATGTGAGAGAGGACCTGACATTTGATAGAGTTCTAGCTCTCGTCGGTCAACCCCTATACCCCTTCGACCTATTTGGGGATTACCTGCCTTTCATCTACGAGGCGTTAAGGAATGACTGCAATAGGGATCATGAGATTAGTCAACACTCTGCCCTACCAGACTACAAGGAAGAAGGTGACCCCAACGACTTACCATCGGCACCACCTTGTGCAGCAGTCAAACATGAAGTGATAGAAGAACTGCTCGTCGCTCAAAGAGAACTCTCCCCCTATCAAGGGATAGATTATACTAGAGTTGTAGCAGAGGGACAGATTTTCCCGCTAGATCTAGGAGAAAGACTTAGACCGGTAGAAGCAAGGCCGGCAAAGAGGCAAAGGATAGCTGAAAGGAGGACTATCAGATGGCTTAGACCTGGAGACAACAAGAGAACAACGACAAAGACCTAATATATCCATTTTCTCTCCACAATGTCTCAAGTTCTCAACACCGTTCTTGCCAACCCTAACATGGGATAGGAGGACAAAGTCACCACTATATTAAATGAATTCAATGCGGTAGTCACAAGGATGGTTCAGCTAGGCAACGCAGCCACTGAACATCAGAATGAAATCAATGTTCTTTGGAACCGCTGCGACGGACAAGCAGCAGAAATTCAGATGCTTCGTGCTGCTGCAAGGAATCTTCCAAGAGCAGCAGGACAAGAAGGCAGTTCAGGAGGCCGCAAAGTAGAAGTGTTCGCTGACCCCGGAGATTACGAGGGCAGCAAAGCCAAATTCGAGGAGTGGTGGTCAAAAATGCAAGGCTGGTTATGAATCAACAGCCATGCCAATACTCCTGCATCAGATGACACCATACTGGCAGTTTTGTCCTGCTTAAAGGGACCAAAGGCAGGGCAGTTTGCCCAGATGCATCTCAGATGCGAAAATTACAATTGAAACATGCTCGTCTCAGAAGTTGAAGGACTTTTCCGAAGCATGAATCAAGAAGATTGGGCTAGAGACCAGCTCAATAAATGCTACCAAGGACAGCAACCCATGGATGACTACTTGGTCAAGTGGGAAAGCTTATACTGGCAAGCGAATGTTGATCCTTCGCACGCCATCGTGATATTGGAAAAGAACACAAAATCCAGTATTATTTACAAGATTATCAATGACGGTAATCGAAAAGGAGTTGTCGATGAGTACCTTGACGAAATAAGGAAAGTCGGCACTTGTCAGGAAACTTACGGCTTCCTCAAGAACACGACCGCAGCTCAGTCCCAAAATAACAAGCCAAAGAAGGACAAAAATGCCATGGATATTGGCAATGCTAGCATTGGTAACTGCTACAATTGTGGCAAGTCAGGCCACACTACAAGGGACTGCAGTCAGACAAAAGTCCAATGCCCTGAATGCAAGTGGCTTAGTGGCAAACACAAGTTCTCTTGTAAAAAGGAGAAAAAGGTTAATGTGGCCCACAAGGGCAAAGGAAAGAAGAAAGTCAAGTCTCACGACTCCGACTCAGATTCAGACTCTGATGACGGAGCAACCTCCTGGGACGAGGATAAAAGCAACCGAAAGGCATGGGTTAAGGCGACCCGAGGCATGAGCTTCGAAGAAGCCTCAGTAGTGTTCTTCATGGATGTGGCCAAAGTGGCCAAAAAGGGAAAAGGTTGCGCCTAAGATCCGATCTGGATGGATTGAAGGCAGAAAATGAAAAATACAAAAACAGGTTTGATAATTTAAACGTGGAAGATACTGATGTTGACAGCTCCACAGACTCTTTACCTCATATGTCAGAGGCGTCTCCTAGCAAGCGCAGCAGGGACATTAAACCTGTGCTTAATTCCTCTTCAAAAAAAGAAAAAGAAATCCCAGATGATATTTACGTATGCAATGTGAGGACAAAAAATGAAATTCTGGTCCCACTACACGTTGCTTCGCAAGAGACCCCTAAAGACCTCGTTTCACTAGAAGCATTACTTGACTCAGGGGCTAACACTATTTTTATCAATACGAAGTGGGTCAAGAAGAATAAACTTCCCCTTCGAAAGTTACGCAATCCCATTAACATTTACAATGTGGATGGCACAAAGAACTCGACTGGAAAGATTACACACTCCGCCGATATTATAATTGACTTCAAGGGTCACAAGGAATGCGTTACCGCAGAAGTTACAGACCTTGGACAGAATCATCTGATCCTCGGCTACACGTGGTTAAAACACCATAATCTGGAAATAGACTGGAAGACAGGCTCAGTTACACTTACATGCTGCCCATGCCATTGTCACATGCTTCAGGACAAGCCTGTCTTTATCCGAATGCCTGAAAAGGAGGAAGAAGACCCCCAACATCAGATTCAAGCAACCCTAGAACGTCTAGAAAAACCAAAAACAGAAGAAATTCTTACGGAAGCTGAGATGGTTCCTAAAGCATATCATGAATATTTAAAAGTATTCTCAAAAGGAGAGAGCGAACGGATGCCGATCCAAAAGCCCTGGGACCACACTATAGATATGAAAGATTCTTTGATGATCAGCTCAAGAAGGGATATATTAGGCCCTCAAAATCTCCACAAATGTCACCTGTGTTTTTTGTGCCAAAGAAAGACAGCAAAAAGCGGATGGTACAGGATTACCGCTATCTTAACGAGCACACGGTCAAAAATAACTATCCGCTACCATTGATTGGTCAGCTGGTCGATAAACTAAAAGGAGCTAAGCTCTTCACAAAAATGGATCTATGATGGGGATACAACAACATCCGCATAAGGGAAGGAGACAAATGGAAGGCAGCTTTCGTTTGTTTCCGCAGCGCTTACGAACCCCTCGTGATGTACTTCAGGCTATGCAACAGTCCTGGAATGTTCCAAGCGATGATGAATGAAATCTTCACAGATATGGACAATGTGGTTGTCGTCTACATTGATGACCTAATGATATTTACGAAAATGGACAATCAAGAGGAACATGATGAGATCATGCGAGAAGTACTTTGCCATCTTGAAGAAAATGACCTCTTCGTCAAACCAGAAAAATGCACTTTCAGTAAGACCAAGGTTGATTTCCTTGGCATGATTGTGGGTAAAGACGGTATTCGCATGGACAATACCAAAGTACAAGCTATTTTGGACTGGCCCATTCCCACAAACGTAAAAGGAGTTAGAAGCTTCCTTGGCCTAGCCAATTTCTATAGGAGGTTCATCAAGAATTACATGCAAGTTGCACGTCCATTAAACGACCTTCTGAAAAAGGAACAAAAATTCGAGTGGACTTCCGCTCAATAGACGGCATTTGAAATGCTAAAAGAAAAGTTTACCACTGCACCTGTTCTGGCATATCTAGATAACAATTGTCAGTTCTGTTTAGAAACGGATGTGTCAGACTACGCAACAGGAGCGGTATTATTTATTCTAAAGGAGGACAAATGGCACCCAGTTGCCTATTCCTCACATTCAATGTCGCCAGAAGAAAGAAATTATCCGATAGCCGACAAGGAAATGCTTTCTATTATTCGCACCCTGGAAATTTGGCATCATTACTTGGAAGGAGTGAAGTTCCAATTTGAGATTTGGAATGACCACGCAAACCTTCAATATTTTATGAAATCTCAAGATTTGAATCGTCGGCAAGCCCGATGGTATCAATGGTTGACACGGTTCAACTTCATTTTTGTTTATAAGCCAGGTGCTACAAACATAAAAGCAGACGCATTAAGCCATCGTGAGGATTATGCCCACGGAATCGAAGATGATAACAAGGGTATTGTCATGATCCCACCAGAGCAGATATGAACTCAGACCCGAGTTGAAATCCACGATGAAGGCGAACAAATTCTTAAACTCATCAAAAGCAAAACGACGCTGCTCAAAGAGAGTGAGGTCGCAGCCCTATGTAAAGAGCACAACGTGTGCCAGGTTGAAGAGATGCTATATCGGGAGGACAAGATTTACATCCCAGATG
>JBBPQE010000779.1:0-12541 GCA_038092335.1 Boletus vinaceobasis
GCTACACATGGCTCAAACATCACAACCCAGAGATAGATTGGACTATGGGCTTGGTAAAGCTTAACCAATGCCCTTGGCATTGCCATATGTTACAAGATAAGTCCATCTTCCTTTGGTTAGTGGAGAAAGAAGAGCTAGACCTGCAATACAAAATACAAGCAATGCTTGAGAGATTAGAGATCTCCGCCATTGACAAAAACAATGTAAAAGAAGAAAAGAAACTCACAGAAGCCAATCTAGTCCCGACAGCTTACCACGACTATGTAAAAGTCTTCAATAAAGGAGAGAGTAAAAAGATGCTGATACAAAAGCCCTGAAACCACGCAATTGACATGAAGGATTCTTTCGTGCCGAAAAAAGGCCAATTGATACCACTTAGTTCCCAGGAGCAAGAAGAGATTACAGCGTTCATCAATGACCAGCTCAAGAAAGGGTATATTAGACCCTCTAAATCTCCACAAATAAGCCCTGTGTTCTTTGTACCTAAGAAAGACAGCAAGAAGCAGATGGTCCAAGACAACCGCTATCTCAACGAGCACATAGTTAAAAATAATTACCCTCTTTCTCTCATCAGCCAGCTTGTCGATAAACTAAAAGGAGATAAATTATTTATGAAAATGGACTTACATTGGGGATACAACAATATCCAGATTAAAGAAGGCGACAAATGGAAGGCTGCTTTCATCTGCTTCTGTGGTGCATATAAACTCCTTGTTATGTATTTCAGGCTATGTAACAGTCCCAGCATGTTCCAGATGATGATGAATGAAATATTCGCTGATATGGACAATGTGGTTGTCGTCTATATCAATGACCTTATGATATTAACAAAAACAGATAACCAAGAGGAACATGACAAGATTGTTCACGAAGTACTGTGGCGACTTGAAGAAAATAACCTCTTTGTGAAGCCAGAAAAATGCATGTTCTCTAAGACAGAAGTCAATTTCCTTGGAATGATCATGGGAAAAGATGGTATCCATATGGATGATTCAAGGATTATAGCTATTTTGGAATGGCCTGCTCCCATGAGTGTTAAAGAGGTTAGAAGTTTCCTTAGCCTTGCCAATTTTTATAGAAGATTCATCAAGGACTACATGCAAGTCGCATGTCTGCTCAACGATCTTTTGCAGAAGGATATCAAGTTCAGATGGACTGATTTCCAACAACATTCCTTTAACACACTAAAAGAAAAATTCACCACCACACCAGTCCTGGCATATCCAGATAATGATTGCCAATTCCATTTAGAAATGGATGCATTAGATTATGCAACTGGAGCTGTGCTTTCATTATTTAAAGACAACAAGTGGCACTCCATTGCCTTCTCTTCACACTCAATGTCACCAGAAGAATGTAATTATCTGATTGCTGACAAAGAGATGCTCTCTATTGTTTGTGCTTTGAAAATATGGCACCACTATTTAGAAGAAGTGAAGTTCCAATTTGAAATATGGAATGATCATGCTAACCTTCAATACTTTATGAAGAGTCAAGATCTGAATCAACGCCAAGCACATTGGTATCAGTGGCTCACACACTTTAATTATGCATTTGTCTGCAAAGCAGACACTACTAACGTAAAAGCCGATGCACTCAGTTGTTGAGAAGACCACACCCAAGGGATCAAAAATGATAACAAGGGCATTATTATGATCCTGCCAGAGTGAGTACAAACCCAGACCAGGATTGAAATTCACAATGAAGGTGAACAAATTCTAAAACTCATCAAGGCAAACATATATTTGCTTAAGAAAAGCAAAATTGCTGCACTATGCCAAGAGCACAATGTGTGCAAGGTAGATGAAGTGCTACTTTGGGATGATAAGATCTATGTTTCTGAAGATGATGACATAAAAACAAAAATCTTACGAAACTGCCATGACTCTCCTGTTGCTGGTTATCCAGGTTTCGCTAAAATGCTTGACCTTATAGAAAGAAGCTATTGGTGGCCCAAGATGGCCTCATTCGTTCACGACTATCTATCTCAATACAACAGGTGTGCACAAATGAAAACAGGGAACCAGTCTCCAGCTGGAAAGCTAAACCCACTTTCCCTTCCTAATAGACCATAGGAAGATATTACCACAGATCTGCCACCCTGTCAGGGATATGACTCGATCCTAGTGGTCGTTGATCGATTCTCGAAAGAAACAGTATTTATTCCTGCAAAGAAGACTGCCATGGCACTAGACACTGCCAAGCTCTATCTTTATAACATATGGAAAAATCATGGTTTATCGTATTTGATTGTATCAGACCACAGACCACAACCCACCTTGGCTGTAATGCAAGAAGTGTGCACACACCTTGGTATTAAAAGTAAATTGTCTACAGTCTTCCTCCCTCAAACGGATGGTCAAATGGAGCGCATGAATTGGGATCTCCTGCAGTATCTCTGCCTCTTCTGTGCCAAAAAACAAGATCAATGGGTTGATTGATTATCAGTCACTCAGTTCTTATATAACTCAAAAGTTCACATGAGTTCTAAGAAAACCCCTTTTGAAGTATCACACAATTACATTCCTTGCATGGGAATTGAACAGCGTATTGGAAAGGCGCCAGCTGCCAACCAGTTTGCTGATGAAATGGTGAATACTTTAGAAGAAACTAAAAATAATCTGTTAAAGACTCAAGAGTGAATGAAAGCTTAAACTGATAAACACCGAGCAGATGCTCCAGTCTATTCACCAGGCAATAAAGTCTGGTTATCTACAGAAAACTTGCATTTGACATGCTGTAAGTAACAAAAAGGTTTTTGAGAGAATGAAAACCAAAAGATAAGAAAGGTGGGTGCGAGTTTCCTCAACCTAGGGGGTTGGTATTACAGGTTTGGTGGGAGGAGTTGTGTGATGATGCACAGCGACAATGACTAATCCAGCAAGTCTGGATATGGTCGAGCGATGGGGAAAAGAACGGACGACAGACAAAGGGCCAATGGCAGCCAGAGATGAAGACTGATGGGTGATCAATGCAGATGGGTGAAAGATATTTCTGAATGAAAATACAAGGGTATTTATAGTCCAGGGATGCCCAGACTTATGGTAACTAAGGTAGGTATACTTTTCAAACAAGTAGTTCAAGTTAAAGAAAAGAAACCCTAATGAATCCGAATTGGGTAATCCGAAACAAAAAGGAATAAACCTGAACATCAGAGGATAGGGGCTAAACATCGAACTATCAACAGACTTGAAATAGACAGATACTATCTCAGGGACAACTCATCCCTTACAACGCACATCAAAAAAGCTTACCAAAACATTTATCAGACCTTGTGCTATAGTTGAAATAGTCAGCTCTAATGCTGTAAAGCTCAAATTACCTAAAACTATGAAAATTCATCCCATCGTCAATATTTCATGGGTTAAACCTTATAAAGAAAGATTAACAGGTCAACCTGTGATTGCACCTGGACCAATCAAAGTTATGGAAGATCATGATGTCAAATGGGAAGTTGATTATATTGTCAACTTGTGTTTGAAATGCAGAAAGCTTGAGTATCTCATCTATTGGAAAGGGTACTCAGACGAGGATTGTACATGGGAACCTACAGGAAATCTGAAGGGCATGCCAGATGCTATCAAAGACTTTCACTCTCTTCATCCCAATGCATCTCAAAAGTTATCTATGACTTTCGCCCAATTCAAGGGCTTACTGAACCTCTACGTCAACTTCACAGATGTGGGATCTTCCGAATACACCTATGATCACCTGGAAGTCAATCCCTAGAAGGGGGTAGTGTAATAGAGTGACAATTTCTCTCCTATCTTTTTTCTTTATCTTATCTAATCTTATCTTATCAAAACCACATGATTATCTTATCACACAACATACAAATGGACTTGGTATATTTCCTCTTCTTCTCTCATGCTCACAGATGCTTCTTCTCTATTTAGTTATATTCACATTCTCATGAGATCTCATCTCGTTCACACGTTCATTACCATATGTCTTCTTTTCATTTCTGCTCTATGCTTCCATTTCTTCCCACAATCATTACCATTCATGCTTCTCTTCTCTTCCATTCTGCCATATCATGTGTGTGCATCATGCCTTTAATCTCTGTTCCCCTATGTACATATGTAGTAGTGTACAGTTTGGTCTGTGCACGATATACCACAATACATAAACTTAGAGTTCCTCACTGGATGCTCTCCAGTTTGGTTTTCTTGAATTTTCCCCTTGGGTTCTTATGGAGTCCTTACTCAATCCCCATATTCCTTTACTGATTATGATGTATGCAGCCTAGAGTGGCCTAGAACCAATCTTACGAAGTCAACTTCAAGGTTGTTTCAGCTAAGTTGTCTAACTCAACTAATCTGTCTAATTTTAGGGCATTTAGATGATACTGTATTAGTTACTTACTGTAGATGGTTTACAGTATATTAAGACAATTAGGGTTATTCAACCAGTTAGTAACTACTTTTAGACCATCTACATAAGTAGCTAATATTATCTAAATGTCCTAAAATTAGCAGATTAGTTGAGTTAGACAACTTAGCTAAAACATAGTTTTTATGATGTATGTGAGAACAGAATGGAAGCATAGCAGTAATGAATGTGGGAATAAGATCAGATCTCATAAGAAGAAAGAAGAGAAAAAGAGTGTATCCATGAGCACATGTGTAGTGAAGTGACAATTTTCAATCTTATCTTATCTTATCATGCCACATGAATATCTAATCAGATTCATCTAATCTTCTCTAGATTGTTAAAAACGTGAACTCCGAGTAAAACTCCGGATCTCCGGAGTTGTGTCATAGGGGTTGGGACTTTGGCTTCACCTTATGTGGTGTGCCCTTGTTGGAGTCCGTCCCGGATTTCGGAACGTCGGAGGTCGGAAGGATAAAGACGTTGAGCACAAGTACTCAAGTCGAGCGCGGTCAGAGGGGAACCGTCTAGGTTCAAATCAGAGGACGGAGATGAGGAGAACAATCTAAGTTGATATTCAAACTAAGGAGATACATGAGTTTCGGGGAGACTTTATATACGGAGGAAAAACGTATTACTAAGTGGATCTAAGAGTATTGATAAGGAGTATGGAGCCGGAAGTAAAGAAACTGGAGCTGTGCTCGCTTGTGAGCACAGGTACAGAGTTGTCTACAAGGCGGTACTATGACAGATAGAAGCGAGAGAACAAGATATACTATATATGGAACTCCAGAACTCCGGAGGTACATCTCGCACGAGAGCACACCGGAGTTCGCTATGGAGGGTCAGAGTAAGTTCAGAAAGGCGGAAAAGAGTTGGAGAAAATATGGGATATGACACAAGGTTATTAAACGTTTCCAATTTGAGTCCTGTAAACCAGCTCCTACACTGCTCCCTTCCAGCTATATTCCTTCTCCTTCTACCATCGAAGCAACCACTTCTCTCCGTTCTCATCGGTCATTGGATCACTGTTATACATCATGCTTGGAACACGGCCTGACCTCGCCTATTCCATAATCAAGATGTCACAATTCTCTTCCAATCCTTTGGAAGAACACTTGCAGAAGGCGATGTATATCATTCACTATTTATCTTCAACTAAAGATCTCTGCTTGTTGTACCAAGGTGCCGATAACCATGGTTTCCTCGGATTTAGTGACACAGATTGGGGAGGAGATGTAGAGACACGTCGTTCCACCATGGGTTACACTGTCTTCCTTGCAGATGGAATAGTCTCATGGCTTTCCAGACAACAACAAAAGATTGCTCTTTCCTCTACCGAAGCAGAGTATATTGGCATGACTGAAGTTGCCAAACAGCTCCCTTGGATACGGTTGTTATTTGGTGAACTGGGTTTCCCGAATATTCCACCTGTCAACCTCTATGTCGATAACCAAGGCGCTATCTTTCTTGCTTCGAATCCTGCCCAGGAAGGATGAACAAAACACATTGAAATACCCTTCCACTATATTAGGGAATGTGTTCAGGATGGAAAGATCAACCTGTTCTACATACAGACAATGTTACAAATGTGGCGGACCCCCTATCGTTTTCCCTTAACGATTCCCCTCCTGCCCCATCAGACACTGCTTATCCCTCCCATTCTGGACAGACCCTGTTCACTGGGATAAGACTCGACCCGGCTGTCCCAGACACAGCTTGGGCGGAATTATTGGAGACAGAGTTATTCACCGACCCCACCACTTCCCCGGACCCTTTCCATTTCGGACATATTTAATCTTGTATGTTTTCTTAACTGTTCCCGAGATTGATCTCGGACTCTTTCCCCTCGCTATCTATTAATCTCGGACCCTTTCCTCTTAAAATCCTGATCTCTTATTCAGGACTCGTATCCTTTTCCATCATTCACCTTATAGGGAATATCTCGAGTCACTTATGTAGTTTCCTATTTAAGAACCCGCTGGCCCTAGATCTGTCTGATAGTATTTAAGGTGGAGTTCCTCATGTACTTCTTTTCCTTAACCTTAATCTACGCCAATCTGCATTGATCGAAGCTCACTGTCGGAGACGTTCTACTCCCGACTTCTACTTCTCCCGCTCGCTTCTCCTGCGATCCCTTATCCAGATACGCCGTCGCCCCTCCCTCCTGGACAAGGAGATATACCGAAGACTTCCCTGGACTCGTTGAGTGCCTAGCGCGTAGTCAACCGACATTGGGCTTTTGTTGACGCACTCGCGTAACAGACAAAGGATCAAACTGCAGATATCTTTACCAAGAATCTGACACGTGATCGCTTCGTGGAGAACCGGTCTGCTCTTGCTCTATCTCGCTATCCCTCATCTTCTTCATAATAGCGAGGGGGAGTATTGAAACTATTTAGTTTCTTATTGTCTAACAGACTATTTCCTACATTACAAGACCTATTTTACTATAGACTTTGTGCCTTGTGCTTCACACCTAGACGTGTCTTTATAGACCGCTCTAGACTTTGATCACATGACCTATGATGTCACAGTCCAGACCTATGATGTCAGAACCCTCTACCCTGGTTCTAGACTCATGACATCATATGCTCAGTCATGCTGACTGATGCTGACTGAGAGGCTTACAGATACAGCCAATGGTGTATCTCTCCCACTCTCCCATGGTCTGAGGGCATTACCTTATGTAGTTCAAGCTCCGCTTGAACCTTACTCTCCTGTAGTATATAGGCAGGGACTCTTTGTCCCTTCAATCCAAGTTCTCATCGAGTCCTTCCAGTGCCCACACAGCATATCTAAGCTCTTCAGCTTATCTCTTCGTCAACAACTCAAGTTCGATTCCATCTTGTGGTACAGACTCGTATACACTTAGTGAGTTTCTCCACTAAGTCTCATAACTCCCTGCTTGCCCTTGGCTGCGCACACGAAGAAGTCATTGTACCGCTTCTTTACAAATGACACCCCGTTGCCTTCTCTTCACACTCAATGTCACCAGAAGAACACAATTATCTGATTGCTGACAAAGAGATGCTCTCTATTATTCACACTTTGGAAATATGGCACCACTATCTAGAAGGAGCGAAATTCCAATTTGAAATATGGAACGACCACGCTAACCTTCAATACTTTATGAAGAGTCAAGATCTGAATCAACGCCAAGTGTGTTGGTATCAATGGCTCACATGCTTTAATTATGTGTTTGTCTACAAGGCAGGCGCCACTAACGTAAAACTGCCGCACTCAGTCCATCAGGGAAATTTTGAAGACACGATAATCCTATATAATCACCAAAGGGGGGTTTATAATGACTTATAATGGCATATAATGGCATATAATGTGTATAATATCATATCTATCCTTGTCATTTCCTTGAATTTTCCCTGATGTTGTTGAGAAGACCACGTCCAAGAGATCGAAGATGATAACAAGGGCATTATTATGATCCTGCCAGAGCAAGTACGAACCCAGACTGGGGTTGAAATTCATGATGAAGGTGTACAAATTCTAAAACTCATCAAGGCAAAAACGTATTTGCTGAAAGAAAGCGAAATTGCCGCACTATGTCAAGAGCATGACATGTGCAAGGTAGATGAAGTGCTACTTCGGGACGATAAGATCTATGTTCCTGAAGATGATGACATAAAAATGAAAATATTACAAAACTGCCACAACTCTCCAGTCGCTGGTTATCCAGGCCTCACTAAAATGTTTGGTCTGATAGAAAGAAGTTGTTGGTGGCCCAAGATGGCCTCATTTGTTCATAATTATCTATCTCAATGTGACAGGTGCACACAAATGAAAACAGGGAACCAGCCCCAAGCTGGAAAGCTAAACCCGCTTCCTGTCCCGAACAGGCCATGGGAAGACATTTTGGCCAATTTTACCACAGATCTGCCATCCTGTCAGGGATACGACTCGATCCTAGTGGTCGTTGATCGATTCTGTAATGAAGTGACAATTTCACTCCTTATCTGTTCTTTGATCTTATATTATCTAATCTTATCAAGCCACACATTTATCTTATCTCACAACATATGCTGGACTTGTAACTTTTTCTCCTTCTCGTCTTGCGCTCACAGACACTTTCTCTATTTAGTTACATTCATGTTCCCACGAGATCTCATCTTGTTCTCACATTCATTTCCATATGTCTTCTTTTCATTCCCACTTATGCTTCCATTCCACTCCCACAGTAATCACCATGCATGCTTCCCTTCCATTCTGCCACACCTCATGTGTGCAGCATGTATTTAATCTCCGTTCCCCTATGTACATATGTAGTAGTGTACAGCATGGTCTGTGCGCATTATGTCACAGTATATAAACCCCAAAGAGCCCACTGGACATCCTCCAGTTTGGTTCTCTTGGTCTTTCCCTTGAGATCTTATTCCCTCCTCCCTTGAGTTCAAGTGATAACCTAGGTCCTAAAAGCTTAAGGACTTCAAGGTTGTTTCAGATTCTCAAAAGAGACAGTATTTATTCCCACAAAGAAGACTGCTACAGCATTAGACACTGCCAAGCTCTATCTTCATAATATATGGAAAAACCACAGATTACCATGGTCAATTGTATCAGACCGCAGACCGCAATTCACCTCAGCTGTGATGCAAGAAGTATGCACACACCTTGGTATTAAAAGTAAATTATCCACCACCTTCCACCCTCAAATGGATGGCCAAACAGAGCGCATGAATCAGGATCTCCAGCAGTATCTCTGCCTCTTCTGCTCTGAAAAACAAGATCAATGGGTTGATTGGTTACCAGTCGCTCAGTTCTCATATAACTTGAAAGTCCACACAAGTTCTAAGAAAACCCCTTTTGAAGTATCACACAATTATGTTCCTTGCATGGGAATTGAACAGCATGTTAGAAAGGTGCCAGCCACCAACCAATTTGTTGATGAAATGGCAAATACTTTAGAAGAAACGAAAAAAAAATCTATTAAAGGCTCAAGAGCGAATGAAAGCTCAAGCCGATAAACACTGAGCAGATGCTCCAGTTTATTCACCAGGCGACAAAGTCTGGTTATCCACCAAAAACTTGCATTTGACATGCAGGATACGTTCCTTCATGCAGATGGGAATGATGGTGAAGGGGGTCCAGTGACAAACAGGGATATGGAAGCTGATGAAATAGATCCTGGTGATGAAATTTCCAAAGTGGAAGAGGAAGAAGTGGGCCACAATGACGGCATTGAGAGGAACAGTAGCAGTGATGATAGCAATGACAACAGCGATGATGACAACGACAACGACTCGGGTGAAGGGGGAAGTGCTGCAGGTGATGAGGATGGCTAGAGAGTTATCGCAGATGATGACAATGTGTTGGTTCAGGAGGGGTATGGAGTGCTTTAGTTTCAGATTGCATCATATAACCTAACTATCACTGGGTATCCTTCGTTATATGTAAGATGTCACTCGGTTGAATGGTTATAACTTGAGCGAAATGTGTATTGGGAGAGATATCTAGTGCGACGTCGACAGCACGACGAGCTGTAACTCCGTATAAGATAAACGGTCAGTGTGATGACGTCAGCTAACGTGATATCAACCACGGTCACGGCCGCGCCACACCGCCACCCCATGTCACGTTTGTGCAAGTTTGCCGATGCTCGCTTTGCCATGGACGTCTCTTTTACACCCAAACAACTTTCAAAGGTGTTATCGATTCGTTTTGCCGCAAACTACATCAAGTTCAGCGATGCCCGAGCCTTTATTAAGGTTGTGTTATTGGATGTACGGATGGCCCCTCCACGAAGCCAAGGCGATCGAAACGTCACCGAATACCACCATTGATACCCTCCGTGAACACGTTATCGAATCATCTCGCCTCTCCGTCCTCTCGAGTGTTGTGAATCTGTACAAGGTCCCACAGACACATCCCATGAATCTTCGAGACAACGGATACCGTATTGTTCTTGGCGGGCTTTCCATCTCCGACTTGGGTGAACCCTTGGGTGCTTTACGAAAGTTAGAAAGTATATTCACGTCGCAACCAGAAGAGGATCATCTTCACCTTATTGTTGGTACGTATTGATTATAACCTGACTGTTACGAGTGTTTAACCTTAGTTTTGGATAGATGTCACGGCATCATCTGTACCAATCACTTGTTGGGTTCGAGGTGCTCATCCCGCAACCCGTTTCTACATCGAACTACGGAAAATGGAATACCTAGATGTCCTCAGAACCAAGACCAAAGAGATCTGCCCACAATTTAATGACGTGCCCGTCCCTTTCCTGTGGCTCTACAAGGTTTCATTTAAAAATGACGATGACCTGCAGGAGATTCTCAACAATAAGGGAGAGGGTGACCTTATACCTCCGGGCCAAAGGGTGGAGACTGCGTTCAATGACATTCCATTCTCTTCAGCGGTATTCTATGTCGTCATTGAGATGGCGTCTCGTCAGAGTGAGCATCATCTCGCTCGCGGTAACCTGTGCTGATCGAATTACAGCGACTACTTCGCCTTCGTCTCGTCGTCCCATTGGAGAAGGGGATACAGTTCAAAGCGCGCGGGAAAACTTTCTCAAAGACAACTCGCCGGAGAAACCCTCCGTCACTGCTACTCCATCAGCATTCCGCAAGCGGCAGGCTCAAAGGACCCGAGCTATCCCCTGCGGACGCCCTCGCACCAATGAGGACCACATTCCTCCAACCTTGTTAGATCCCATCTTGGGCCAGTTTGTCGAGGACACCAAGAACATTCAATTAACCGCAGACGACAACAAGCTAACCATGGATCTTGCGTGTGCCATGTCGGCTCTCTACTCTGATGAGTCCCAGCGGGTCGAGGAGATCCATACCGTCCTAGAAAATTATGATATTCACCTCAACATCACCAAAACCAAAATCACCGGATATGAAACTGACGGCGACATCTCTACCCGAGGATATCGTTACGTTTTGGCTGAGTTCAAGAACGAAGCTGGGAATACCTCGGGAGAGCCATACTTTCAGACTATAGGATACTACCTGGAGTTGACAAGACCGAATGCGCCTAAGATGCCAAATTCTCCTTTACCGTGTCTTTTGCTGTCCATTTTCGGTCGGTTTTTATGTGCATTGGCCAACACTGCGTCATACAGACCATTTTTTTTGTAGGACCATACATCGTCTTCGCCGGTGCCGCTTGGAATCGGCGCCCGACAGTACAATTGCTGTCGATGCCCATTGCATTTCACATCCATACTACCGACACCGACAATTTCCTCGTCTTGGCACGACACATGGCTGCATTTCGCAAGGCTATCGGAGCGCTGAAGCAATATTATGATACCTTGCAACCAATGTCAAACATGTCGCCCCCCCAGCTCTTTCCGTACCCCATAACCTACACATCTCGGATCACCGAGACCGAGACCAGGCAAATTGTATACCAGAGGCAGCTATCTGAGGAAAAGCTTGTCTTTTTTGGTTTTGAAGATTCTCTCCGTGGACATCGGATCTGTATCAAGTTCGTTCGACAGTATTCGGTCGAGGCTCATGAACATTGCGTGTCCTTGGGATGCGCTCCGACGTTGCGGGGTTTTAAGAAGGTCCCCGGTGGCTGGTTTATGGTCGTTATGGATGATCTCAGTGATAGATACACATCGTTATTCGACAAGCAAGTCTCCATAACCACCAGGCAACTCATAGCGGTAAAACTGGCGACATTCCACGAAGCAGGCTTCGTCCATGGTGATATCCGAGATACGAACATTCTGGTTTCCAACTTGGACGAGGACGATTTCAAGATTATCGACTTTGATTGGGCAGGGAGAGCGAATGAGGTGACATACCCGGCGTGCCTCAACGGTGAAATATGGAGGCCAAGCGGTGCGATCGACGAGCAACCAATTCTTGCAGAACATGACAATGCTATGCTTAATAGCATTAGACCTTGGCATCCGGAACCAATGGAATTGGATCTATGAGCAGATACAATCGACTTTCTTATGATGTATGTGTATGCCCGGGAGCCATTGAAGGACGCGCTGTAGTAACGAGGGTGCCCTCCATGATACACAGAAATATTCAGTAGCAAAATGATCCCTTGGTGATACAGTCGATGCAGCGATAATGATATATGAATACCACGGTAATTAGCACAGAGAGGTGGTACATCACTCGGGGCGAATCAGGGATCCACACGTGTGATACATCGCTAGTAGGTAAGCTAACCAGAG
>JBBPQE010000780.1:0-12505 GCA_038092335.1 Boletus vinaceobasis
GGTTCATCAGGTGAGGCCCTGAGGGTGTCGGTACAGTCTGGGAGGGTTACGGGTGCGTTATCTTCCATCCTCTCCCTCTCACCCCCCTCATCCTCGTGGATAGTGCTCGGAATTCCCATCGTTTCATCGATGACCTTTCGGGGTGGAACCCGAATGAGTTGGGTGGGAGTGACAGTAATGGTGGGATCAAACCCGACACATGGCCTAGCGCCGAATACGACCGCCGCAAGAACGGAGAGGAAGAGCCGTGGACTTCTGTGTATGTCAAAAGGTGGGCTAACGCAAAGTCCGGAGCGGTCGTATACAGTATATGCGTACGCATCTCCGCTTTGCATATAGAGATGCAAAGCACAAACTGTCTCCAGGGTTGGTCGAGAAGAGTAAGATAAGCCTTGGTGTGCAGAGTTTTTGCAAGATGATTGGATGGTGTCCATTTCTCGGTAGTGTATTCAGCGAGTACTACAGGGCTTGTCCATGAGAGTGACTGGGTAACGTAGCTTGCTGACTCAACGAGGATGATATCAGGGTGGCGATCATAAGCGCCAGCACCGTTGGCAGCGCCAGGCAAACGGCAATTGCTGTAAGAGCCCAACCAGTGATGATGTGGAAGTGGGTTCCTGTTGTCTGTCCCTGCAGCTTTAACGGTTGGTGCCATAGCAGCGGCAATGACATTGAAAAACACTGCTACCAGAGTTTCTCCCCAGCCACCACTTGAATCTGTACTAGTCACAGCCTTGGTAGCTTGCTCAAGAATAACATTCCCTGGGGAGGGCATGGGCCAATTCCATCTCTCTGCATCACGGTCATAGAGAGGGATCATATGCGCAGAGGAGTTTGGAAGAATAGTAGGGTTGTATTTTTGGATGATTTCTCGGGGAACCAACAATGACTCGGGAGATGGGATATCAGTGGAAAACTCATCAAAAATGGTGCTGAGGGCATAGCCTAATCTTCTAGCCTGCAGTGAGTCGGGAAACGGGTTGGATTCATAGACAATGGCATCGCTGAGCTCTTGAGCGGTGACCCTGTCCATTGTGGCGACCGAACGGCCGTTCCTGGGCACTGGATAAGAACCGAGCTTGTATACAGCATCTACTGTGCGGAATTTATGGATGGAGGGCGGTGCCATGGAGGTCCAGAGGTGGTTGCCAGTCACATGCGTACGACTCCGTGAGGTTTCATTTCTGACACATCGACCCGATATCTATGCGTTCCCACAGGTTCCATTCCCTTTGTTCGGCGGAGTCTCGACTTCCACATTAATATACATGATCAAAGTGACAGCGGGTAGTAGATATTTTTATCAAAAAACTTATTGAGGAAAAATTCGCAAGAGTGCTCCAAAACATTGAACGATGTCAGACGATGGTCTGCATGGTCGCCAAAGTGCAGGATAAGATTCGCATATGCCTTTATCTGTGTGAGGGGAACGACATCACCCAAGTGGTCTCCACCCGAGCGCACTGCTCTCTTCAGCAGGTGCATTTGAGTTGACAAATCGCGGCTACTTAGCTGAGGGATAATATCAAAACGTTGGACATATGTCAAAAACCGGTCGGCCCATGACCATAGTTGGCTAGGTTTCCCCAAGGGATGCATAATAAGGCGGAGTTGTACGACAGAATGCCCTGGCGTGACTGTGTTAAGACGACACATGGAACCAGTATCTATAGTGTTACAGACCTCTCAAGCCACTCGTTGGCCACATGTAGGAACAATCTGCGCTTGCTATCACTGAGTCGTAACGGCCGAACTCCCAATCTTCGTTCGGGGGGGATGCATGAATGGTTTGCGCGGGTAGGATGGAGTTAGTGTGGAAGTCAGTTGTCTGGAGGCGTAGCTTAAACCAGACTTGGATGTATTCGAATGGGAGAAAAGCAGAGTTTGATGCCTTACGAGGCCCGCCAATGGAATGCACCGCGTAAACACCGTGAGCTTGCTCATACGAGAGGAAATCGGCCAAACCTACTCATAAGTCAGGAAGTCGGAACAACTCAGCAGCAGCATCAACAGATATGGAACGTATTGAGGGGTCGTAAGCGAGATTGAAAGCCACGCGACCAACAGAAAAAGTGCGACGTGGCAAGGGGATAGATTCGTCCAGGCTGGATGATGCCAGGGCCACTGCACGTGTGAAGTAGTCGGTAGGGCACCTTACCAGCCTGAGCACCATCTGAGCAATGGAGGGACCAAACTCCCCTTCATTATCCAGGTCGTCGTCCTCTTCACCCTCCTGAGTATCTGGATCTGGATACAACTGAGGGTCTTTCAGAGACATGGCGAGTTCGAAGTTCCTGCATTTCTCCAAGCGATCAAGTTGTCGGCAAATCTGGGGATCGTAGTTATTATTGTTGCTACCACGTGCAGGATCCTTGATCTGTTCAATGTGGGCGTGCTTGGTAAGGTCAGTGGACCACTGGATGGTGGCGCCAACCCTGGGAATACTCGGCGCGATGCCTTGCATCAATTCTAGTTTGGGAATGTGCCAATTGTCGATAGGCTTCCGACCTTTTCCCTGGCGTAGGCCGGCCTCCAAGATAGCATGCTTGTGCAAATGAAACTCGTTCAGGACGGAGGTGATGAAGGCAACATCAGTGTCGGTGATTTCGTACGCCTGTACATGATACCGAAACTCTAGAAGTGCTCTGATTGCGATAACCACATCATGGAGGGCAGAACCAGCGATAGCAGCAATAATGGAACGCTGGATGTCACGGTGTGTTCAGCCGGTAACCTGTTTGAGCGCTGATATGCCCTCTTTGAAATGACGGAAACCTGTAACAGGCTGGAGGACAGAAAACCTAAAGTTGATCTCGGTAGGGCCCAACGCATTGATGCACCACTTGACATCGTGATCCCAAAACTCCTTGTGGATGTAATGGAGCAGTTCGGGAGTGAGAAATTGGCTTGGACAAGACAATGGATAGTCCCGCCAAAATGGCTTTTCAACACCGTTCAAACGGAACTTCTGCGCTTCTCAGAAGTAGGCTTCAATATCTCAAGGATCAGCTTTTGTACTTGCAGTGACGAGTTGGGCAAGGGTAGTTGATGCGGTGCGTGGCTCGTGCAGAAAGGAGTCTCCAAATTGCTTGTACATGGCCATCGTGACAGGCGAGGTCTTTCCCCCGACGGTGGCAAGCATGGCCGCTTCCAGCGTGTCAACAATGTAGCTTGCTATAGGGGTGAAGCAGTATCTGTTGCGGCCCCAAGGATCAGATAACATGACACCAAAAGTAGCGGCACGTTTCAAAGGCTCTAGAACAATATCTAGACACTGGTGAATCAAGCGGTCTTCGAGTACACCCTTCATCCGCTTATTTTTATGAATGAATTTCGGGACAGGAAGAAGTGCAGCGAATAGGAAGGCATGAGAGGAAAGCTTCAGATGCGTGGCCATCTTGATGTTGGCAAGGCTGATCAGGAGGGGGTGGGCGACACGATCACCAGTCAAGACCGAAATGTTGGTTTTGTCGGAGGAAAGTATGGTTCTGAGTAGGGTAGCACCAGGAGGAAGCTGAGACTGGTCGCAATCAACACAACGACCTGGATGTGAATTGAATTTATCTGACCTGCATCTCCCATGCATCGTTTCCCGACATCCATTCTGTATAGACGTGGCACAGCCATTCTGCTGTCTTGTATAACCGATATGGCATCAGATCCATCGCGTGCACAAACAGCAGACTATTGAAGAGGTATTTGACAAGCTCTAACGAATCGCGCCAATAGAGAAAAACAGGGCGTTTCGTTGGATGAGATGTGGCTGTTGTGATCTTACACACTATCTTGCTTTTTCGGCCTTAGTACCCCCTTAAAGGTGGGGTCGCCCCTTCCGCCCCTACACCTTTATCTCTTTCTCTTTTATCTTATCTTATCGCATCACGTGACCCTGGGAATGACCCACACGTGATCGTGGTAAACTTACATTCGCTTCATCCCTTATCTCTGCCTAGACCCTACGGTCCGGCTTCCGACTCTAGACCAACATACGGTAAACGCATTCTCTTAATTACCGTTGGTCCAGACCCTTATCGCATACCCATGACGTCATTACATACTTACCTTACTCATCCTATTCTCACACGACGTCATACCCTACGCCCTTAGGGCCTACCCCTAGCCCTAGCACAGTCTTTACCATTCCTATATAAACCCTGGCCTCTGGACTCGAACTCTCTAGTTCGATTCTAGTCGTCCAGTATCCTCTGTTGTATACTTGCTAGGCAAAGTAAGCCCTAGTACGAACCAAGTACAAGAAGAACTCCAAGATTACGATCTTGCACCATCGAGAGTTATACTCTTTTGAGTCATCCTTTACTGCCTTCATTACCGCTTTTACCTCCCTTCTAGAAGATTCTCCTTTTTGGTTTAGGCCCAGCGTTACTCCCGAAACCTTACGTTCCCTGAAGTTTAGGTTCGTAACAGTGGCGATCTGACGCGACATCCAACGAGGACCACTTGGCAGCAGTTCAGCCTGCTTTTGGAGCTCCTTCGCCGTTCAAAATGAGATACATAGGTAGAACTCTGATCTGACCTCAATGTGAGTGGACGCACTTGGAAAGTCACAACAAAGGGACGAACCAGATCGAGGGATAAAAGAGAGTCGATTGCGCTCATGCTCAAACCAGAGCGAAGGAGCCATGAGCCGAACTCCCAGTCACCCCGGGAAGTGTACGGATAGTATATGTTTGACGTCCGGTGATCGCTGAATTCATCTGCATTGAATTTATTGAGAAAGGTTTTACCACCCTCGAACGCATGGGCGACGCCTGGAAAATACTCAGTTGGGGAGGATAGATCTGGTAGGCTCTCGTCTCCTTGAGCATCCTCGAAAGTCTCATTTTCGCAAAAATGTGATTTATGAGGTTCTTGCATGGTCCCAGGCTCTGAGTCGTCGACATCCATGACGGGTGGAGTGTCCTGACCATCTCTATGCGGAAGATCTCCTTGGAGACGAATTAGATTGTCAGACCAAGTGGAACAGCCTGATCTCGGTTGGCTCATATGCCTCGCTACGGCTTCATGGTTTGCAAAACCACCCTTGCCACAGTTTGGGCAGCGGGGCATGATGGGAAAGTGAGGACAAGAGGCCGCTTACAGCTTACGTTTCAGGCCTTGATGTTACACAAACAAACAAGTTAGACAGTCCAATTGGCTCATTTTGGATGGTGACATGCCTTGTCTTCGGCTATCTGCGGAAGTCACCGTGATTCTCTGCTCTAAAAGAGGAAATGCTGAGGCGAAGCATTTTGTTGATACAAACAAGCAGCGACAATCAACTTTGCAGCACACATCCCTCATCTATCATTATGCCCGACCATTCAGCCCAAATCTCCACTCGCCGTTTCCACACAAACACTGCTTTCTTCGAGGAGTCACCCTCAGATTGGTCTCCAAGCACACTACCCATGGTGGGGAAGTCAAAATGTGGCTTTCTCGACGAGGTATACACGGCTTACTCCAGAGATTCTAGGGTAAGTGATCAGCGCACAGTGGTCAATAGGCTGAAAATAATGATAGCCGGAGACATCTGATGATACCGAGAACCAGGAAGCATATTTGGTACTCGAGATAGCTCGTGCCAAACGTGATGTGCATTGTGCGGAAAAGACACTAGCAGAGTGTATCGTTCAGGAGCATGAGAAGATTGCAGCACTCCATCACTTCAAAGCCCAGCACTTACAAGATACTATTAGTGACAAGGATCTCGGTATCGGATGGATTAATGCACTATTTGGTGATCATGGTGTGGAAGAGCTTTAGAGTAGCTCTGTAGGATCTCAGTAATGTCACTATATTAGTATAGTAGGAATGTACCTGTAGGATCTCAGTAATGTCACTGAGGAAAAGACTACAGTATGAAGTGTCTAACTATGGGTGCTTAGGTAAGCTACCAAATATGTAATCAGTAATTCCAACACATGGCCGGCCCCAACCCATTCCGAATACACCTGTACTGACTTCTTACATAGCTCCGTCTGACGCAAATGGTGAGTAGTCTTACATTTTATGCTGCTGTACATGACTGATTTGGTAATTAGATGTTCTGACGCATGCAGTTGCTGGACGGCTGCTTGCTGTCCAGCTCGACTGACTTAGTACATAGTACTGTTGGCAGGATATTTCATGTGACGTACGATACTACACTTCCATACATGGTGTACCTTACTGCCGGGTTTGTCTATATGATGCAGTCATACCCTGTTTTTCTAGTGGGCTGGGGTTCTGTGGATTTGATGCTCATATAAATGAGTTTGGGCATGACTACAGGCCGGTTTCTGTGGGACTGGGCAGTTCTTGTTTGCTGTGAGCGGAACAAGAATTCTGTGACAGTCTGTCACGCGCTGGCTGATTTTTGGCGATTTGCTGATGACTTGCAGACAGCCAAGAGGTCGGAAAGCAAACAGGGATGAAGGTGTATGCCATCTCTGTTTCGGGGGATGACAAGTGGGTGGTGTGTGGGAATGGCTGGGGGGCAAGTGTATGGGACAGAGAGCTGCATGAGGTCATTGACGTGGAGGGCACAAATTGGGTGCGTGCAGTCGATGTCTCCCCTGATTCAATCAGATTCAACGCCACTGGGACTGATAACAAGGAAGCGAGTATTTGGAGCATCGCAAGTGGGGCGAGACTCGTTGGCCCGCTCAAACTGGACAACATTGTCAATGGAATCAAATTCTCTCCAAATGGCAACTACATTTCCATCGCATGTCTTAACTCCCCCATCTGGATCTTCGACAGTCGCAATGGTGACGAGCTGATCAACATCCTTCTCGTCCATGCTCGTCCATACCCTGCCCACCCGATCCACCCGACCCACTCGAAACAGGCAAAAAACGCGCCGGGTATGTACTGTCCCACACCCCGTTCTCCGCTAATTCATTGACTTATTGATTAGCCCAGCAAAGTACATGGCATAGGAGACATACCAGCTCCCTCGGTGTGGTATGTATGCATCGCACGGCTACCAAAGGCCTTGGTCGTGCCTAGAGAAGGTGAGTATCACAATGAAACACTCTGTCGGTGTGAACGTTGACCTGGATATCATATTCATCTCCGACATCCAGACAGTTAGAAATCGCAGCCGGTGTGGAACCCCAATCCTCGTGGACTTTAAGCCCTGTGGCACCTACTTTGATGACCTCCTCGAGCGCTGGACGACCAGAATCATTTACCTTTCCCGTGAACGCAAAATTCATAGGCAGACCATCCGTCGTGGCCAACATAGCCCTGATATAGAGCGGGCTAGGTGTACACGTGGTCACATTCGTGCCAGTGCTAGGACCTGTATCGTCGTCGTCGTGCGGACAGCGAGAGCTTCAGTTACTTGTTGTGGACAGATATAATGAATGTGGGCATCGATGGCCCCCGCTGTGATATTCCGTTTCTCCCTAACGATGACCTCCCTTGACGAGCCGATGATCAAAATTGGATCAACCGAATCCATCACGTCGAGGTTTCCGGCCTTGCCGATGCCTGCGGTGATACCACGTTTCACACCGATATCAGCCTAGGGGCCTGTCAGGGAGTAAAGCCATGGGAATGACGTGTTACTTTCAGTTGACGGTCACAGCATTTGTGATGACGAGGTTGAGTGCCTCATTGGAGCTCCGTCCAGACGCTTGACCCATACCATCTCGAATAGTCTTGCATGTGTCCAAAATGAAGTACCTTATAATATAAACTATCTGCCCTGTGACTTACCACCACCAGACTTGACTTCGTCACCATATACCACCAACAGACTTGCAGAGTCAATCGATCGACTCGGAACAATTTACGTGCATTTACAAACTTCCCAGTAAATGGAATAGTATAACACTACATGCACAATGTACAACACCTACAGTAGCATATACTCAGTACGACTATGGTCGGGCTGTCGCATCACAATATCTGTATTGAAAAACACCTAATATCTCCATTTCCTCGGGATGAACAAAAAGAATTATACATAGCAAATACATGGCTCCCTTACAAAAAAAAAAACAAGACAATCGTAAGTGGCATCGAGTCCCCCAAGAATACAAACTGCTACGCTAATCACAACCGAGGACACTTGGATTTGAATAAGTCACAGCACATGCGGAAAACACGTATGCACGCACCAGAAACTAGATCCACTAAGCACCAATATGTACACAGAGGATCCATTGATCAAGGGGTAAGTCACCTGGACCGATGCTGCTCATGGTTTTGTGCAATGCCAGAGCTGCCCGTGTATGGTCAAGACGACCACACTCGTCTACCATATTATCGTAAAACTTGGATGTGATCGCGTTGGTGTATGCATCGTCCATAGCCGACATCGTCCCAACGACCGAACGAAATCCGGCGAACTGCATCACCGCAGCAAGATGGATGACCTCGTCTGGACTGTCTTCGTCATCTACAGTTGTATGACAAGCAGACAGATACACAAACTTGGCATTCTGCAAGTCATATCGCATGATATTTTCCACCCTTATCAGTCCGTCGGCCAACGCAAACCCAGACTCGAATGGACGCTTTGGATCGGGGATGCCATGGCAGGCAAGGTGAACAAAGTCGTTCTTGTTCAATTCTTCACCAACCTTGGAAATGTTGGCATCTTGGTCTTGGACGCAAGTGAGTGTTGCGACAGACCCGATACGTTGTGAGATGCTGGATAGCTCAGTGTCCACTGAAGTGAGTGGGTCCTGTCCCGGAGCCTGGGCCTGGCCTACAATCAAAAAATGATGCCGTTCAGTGGATAGATCTGATGGTCTGGCCTGTCGAGCACGAATGAGGGCTGTCAAGGTGGGTGTATAGGACGAAATATAAAGATCCGAGAGCTTTGGTTGACCCTTCCTAAATGAACCAGCTGCATGCAATGGGAGAAGAGAGAACTCGCTGGTCGGACACCCCCAGATGCGTGACCAACGGGAATGGGAAACTTCGAGAATTTTCACGATTGGGAAGACAACTACGTCCCAAAGCTTGCGTAGAAACACATATATTTGCTTCATCACATCCCTGGACTTGGCATGGTGGAACAGACACCGAAGTTCCAATGATAGTTCAGAGACGTCAGCTTTCGTGGTGGGAAGTGCAACGTGGATGGGATCTCTATCGGATAGAAGTACCAGTGCATCGCAGCTATACTGACTGGCATTCACAATAATGACTGGTCCACTGGCAGCTGCAACCTGGAGGTCCGAAAAGAGTGGAGGCTGGAGGAAATGAGAGAGGCCAGGCAGGTTGCAAATATCTGCAACGACACACTGCAGTTGCAGGCTAAGCCGCCAAGCGCGATCGTGCTGAGGGTCGGCATTGGGGAGGGCATCAAACACACTGCGAAGGAAGGATGCAACCCGGGTGAACTTGTCTGCCAATGTCTTGCCTTTATCACCAGATGCTACTATATCGTCAAGGGGAGAACAAATGCGGGATAACTGACTCCAGAAGACACCACGACCTTGTTCAAGAAGCTCGATTGCATTGGTGGTGGTGTTATAGCGAAGACAAGCGGCAAACGCATCGACTGCGAGAGTTGTCATGAGCTGTTTGAGTAGTGCAAGATTCTGAGGTAGGGATGGTAGGGTGGCGAGATGGTGAACACTAAGACGCAAAAATGTTTGGTAAGCCAAAGTTGTGGTGCTGTGGTTGCACTCTTCAGCTGTCTGAATCCATTGTTTGGCACATTCGAGATCAGCAGAAGACACTGTTTGAGAGACATCAGAGAGATGTGAATATAGATTGAATACTTCGTGGAGGTCACTGATGTCGTGGGTAGCTGAGTGTTTGAATCAAGTATGGAAATAAGAAGTAAGGCTAGCCAAGGACAATGCTTGATCAGGATGTCTCTGGGGGCAAAGTTCCAATGCACTGCATTGGAGGGCAAGTGCCTCCTCGAGGTCAGACACCATTCTGAGCTGCTCGAAACGGGTACAGAGGTACAACGCGATGTTGCCCAGTGAAAGGGCTTGATGAGGATGCCCCTGGGGGCGAAGTTCCAATGCACTGCATTGGAGGGCAAGTGCCTCCTCGAGGTCAGACACCATTCCGAGCTGCTTGAAACGGGTATGGAGGTACAACGCAATGTTGCCCAGTGAAAGGGCTCGATCAGGATGCCCCTGGGGGCGAAGTTCCAATGCATTGCATTGGAGGGCAAGTGCCTCCTCGAGGTCAGACACCATTCTGAGCTGCTTGAAATGGGTACAGAGGTATGAAGCGATGTTGCCCAGTGAAAAGGCTCGATGAGGACGCCCCTGGGGGCGAAGTTCCAATGCACTGCGTTCGAGGGCAAATGCCTCCTCGAGGTCCGTCATCTCTCCTCTTTCCATGAACCGGTCGTAGAGTGAATTAGCAAGGTCTTCTAGCGATTCAGCTCGGTTGGGATGCCCTTGAGGGTGAAGCTCCAATTCATCGCGGCGGACAGTGATTTGCTCGTCAAGTTCTGACATTGGTGCAGAGTAAAGGACACGGACCAATCGTATCCTGTTCAAATGTTCAGTCTCTCTAACGACGTCGTCTTTTGAAGTGCAGGCATACCTCTCGTGGGGTCTTTGTCATTGCGGAGAGGAAACCCCGAGGGTGAGAGAGTACACAAGTACTGCGTGCGAAGACGCCAATGGAACTGACGCCCGTACCTTCCAGCGAGACATTCATGTTGTTCCGAATCGAATCAGAATGAACACATAGTAAGGGGTGCATCCACTGGGAGAGAGATTGAGCAGCGTTGACATTCTCTTGCTGAACCTAAGACGTACGGTCACGACAACTGCATCAGGATTATCTGGCAGGCCGGTTCTATACAGGCATGACCCACTGGCGTTGCGGTTATCAGCACTTCTGTGAACACCAACCATGTAAGTATCTCAGGTGAGGGTTGAGTTCAAATTACGAATCATGTCACGCGCGCCGCAGCCCAGACACTCCCGGGTTTCCTGTCGTATGTTCAAGTTGAAGTAACTTGGATGTTCCTTCCCAATGTCGGAAAATTCCCTGGGTCATTGGATGACGTGATAAGTACTTAAAATGGGCATTATAATTGTGGCGAATTTAAATGGGTTGTTAATAACAAAGAAAAGATGTGAATGCTATGCTGTGACATTATAATGGCCATTACCATATGGGGGGGGGGCATTATCATGACTAATAATGTGACAGGGTGAAAGCATGGGTTCACCTGATTGAAATGTCATTATAATAGATGTGAATGGTCCGGATGAGAATTTGCATGAAGGGGTCCACAGGACGAGCATTTTCATGGGGGATCAACATTTTAATTGTCCATTGCTAATTCACATCGTGTGTTTCCATAAAAATCATATTTCAATTCACAAAATACCATTCTATCTACTGTACTACTAATTGCCCCACATCCTGTACTATAACTGTAACAACCACTTTATCTGAGAATAATAATGATAAGTCAGCTGCACGTCAAAGACTTTAGAAGTAGCTTGAACATACCAGGATGCCAGGTAGGAAAAAGGGGACAATTTAACGACAGGTTCTGAATCACTGGCAGTACAATATTCCAGAGACGGGATGGTCCAGGATGTTGATATCGCGGCAAAGGTGTGTTGGAATATTTGGTACACATTTGGTAGCTTATGTAAGCACCAAAACATCGGACCTTAGTACTGTAGTTACTTCCTTTAGTGACTACTACATTTCTACAGGTATAGTACTTCTACTTACCTTAATATTAGTGACTACTACATTTCTACACCCTGATCTCAAATACTCCAGATGGGTACCAGGCACGCAGGAGACATATTCATCCTGCTCATGGATGCTGAGCGTTTGATTGTGCGGTCATTGTCTGCTTTGTGTCTTAATGATACCATTATGGAACTGGAATAAACATTAGTTACAGGTGTACATTACAGCTGTTTTCATTTTGATGCGGAATCCAATGTTGTGAAAGTCACGCCTTGGGCACTGCCGGGATAGGACCCTGAACTTGCTGCCTGTGTTGCGCTTCTCGTGCTTTACTGTGCCCACCACCCTATGCCTCAGCACATTGTCTCCAACCACATGAAACTCAGTATTCCCGCTCTCTCTGAAGATGGTTACACCGTGCAAATGATTTGTCACCTCCTGGGTATCAAGAAGACGCTCGTATACAAGACTCTTAGTCTCTACAAACGATTCGGTGTTGTGTACAATCCCCACACCTGCTCCTGTGTCACCAGGCGCCGTCGTATCCTCAGTATGGCAGATATTGCATTCATCTCCAATGTAGTTGCTCACCGCAACACTATCTACCTCGACGAACTCCAACACAAACTATGGGAGAAGCATCAAGTGTATGCTACAACTGCTACTCTTTTCCGCACTCTGCGAAGCCTTCAGCTCACTAGAAAAAAGATCTCCTTTGCTGCTTCTGAGCGGAGTAAGGAGTTACGTGCGTGCTACATGAATTGCATTGGAGCAGAAGCCCCAGACGCCAACATGCTGGTGTTTATTGATGAAGCAGCGAAGGACCAACACACATCTTGTCGCCCAAGTGGCCGATCATTCCGGGGACAACATT
>JBBPQE010000781.1:0-12496 GCA_038092335.1 Boletus vinaceobasis
ATAACACTTACTCTATTATCCCGCACCTCGACGTTCCGTTTTTTTTTTTTTTTTTTTTTTTGGGCGGGGGGAGGCAGGCGACGTACACGGCTTGGAAACCCCATTTTCTCTCCCCGAGAACCAAAGGAGAAAGGTTTCTCCCCGACGGAACGAGACGCGACAGCGACCGTGTTTCAAAACCCATTATCGGTATACGCAAATGCGACCCCACCGCCTCCGCATCACGTGGACAGGGGTCTCCCATCCAAAACACGCAGGCAACAGATCCCTGGGGGGGACACGTACGACGTGTTTGATATCGCAAGTACACGTGTCCTGTCTCGGCCGACTCGGTCCGAGTCGGGGATCTTCACAGCATCGGGCGGTCGTCCTCCGTCGGTGGACATGTTGGAAACCAGAGAGGGGGGGGGGGGGACACGTCTCGTGTATGTATGTATCATCTATCACATTGATGTCCTTGTTTGCACGCCCACGCACGTCCACAGAGGAAGAGAGAGGTCGACTCCCGGGACCGTTCCGTTCCCTGGCGCATCTCGCATCTCGATCTGTGTTCCGTGGACCGTCGCCACCCAACAGTGCTCACCCATCTCCCTTTTACAACACGCGCTTCGCCGTGCTTCTTCCCTAGCAACCCTCAGAGGCTTTAACACGCCCTCACATCCTTCTACATCGGCCAATTGAAGGCGAAAGCGACCGCGTTTTCCCGTCGGACGGACTCTGAGAACTCTTTCGCCACTGCATCACGTGTGTCATCGTGCTCGCGTGCATTCGTGACCAGATACGCGTTATTTCTGGCTATCGATAACCGTGAGTGTGTCGTGTGGGGAAAACCTCATCTTTTCCTGTCGAGATCTGCACGATGCCCACTGCACGTGTGAAACAACAAAACCGTCCAATAATCGTTCAAAAGACAATTCAATTATATATACAGCAGGAAATCTGTCACAGAACAACAAGTGGTACTTAAAGAGAGGTTTCGCTTAAGCATGGAAGACTACACTCGCGCGGGGCATCACAAGTAAACGTTAAGAGCACACCAGATAAACAAACGAGAGACAGGCCAGCAAGGCCTCCCGCGCTAGACTTCCATCCAAAAGAGCGGACTGCTAAGGTAGTAATAAACACAAGCGAACGACCGGGGTTACACCAAATACATGGGTGAGATGGGGGTATAACACGTATTCGACATTGAAAGTGGCGGAAAAGTAAGGAGCGTGGAGCAGGTCGATAAAGCGGAGCAGTTGAATTCAATCTTTCGTGTCCATTGTCCATCTATTGACGATCTACTCGTTGGCGACCTGAAACAAAAAGAGAGGTGAACAAAAAAGGGAAGTCCGGCGAGATGATGCGTTGACATACCCTCAAAATGCGGTTTCCGTGGCTATAGTCAGCATCGTCTTGATAGCTCATGCGCTGCTCCTCAGAATGTAGCGCGGGCGGCGCACTCAACTCGGGATAGTTCCCATCGGGGTCAGACTGATGACCAGGAGGTGGGGGTGAGGACGAAGTCCCTTCATACGGGTTCGGAAAAGACTTGGCCGCAGAAGTGACAGGCGGGTATCCAGCAAACGGATCCGCATTGTGGGAATCATTACGCTGAGGATAATACGAGTCCACGGGGTATCCAGATTGCAACTGGGTCGGATGATGACTGCTGTTCACGGATCCAAATTTCGAGCGTCCACTCAACTGGGTATTCTGGGTGGCTTCCGAGGGTTTGCGTGTCACGGGGGCGCCACCAACGTTGTTACTGGGGCCGTTATTCCCGAGGGCGGCTGCACCGATATCGACAAGACCAGCAGCTTCGAGGGCGTCCTGGTTCGTGCCGCGTCGGCTTCGGATTGTACCCTTGCCTTGGAGTTCGTGAGGTTGAGAACCAGGCCCAGCAAATGCATGATATGGAGCACGCTTGCTCGGCTCGCGAGCGAGAGTACCCGCACCCACACCCGCAATGCCCGGCGTACCAGGATCACTGTCTTTCCTACTCCTTGATCGACCGACAGCCGCCGCCGTCGCCGCACGGGCAGCCGCACCCGCGGCGTACGGATCATACTGCGACATCTCGCTCATGCCATAATTATCTTTCGGGGGGATCTGGGGCGGGAGGGGAGGCAATTGGTACGTTTCGTGACTATGGTCCGAATAGCCATAGCCGCCACCACCGCCACCACCGTCATTACCACCCGTGTTGGGATACGAGTAATCGTCAAAGGGTGAGCGGGAGGAGGCAGCGGCCTCGGCGGCCGCTTCGGCAACGTCCCTGTCAAATTTCCTAGCCCGACGCCGCCGGATGGCATTAGTGACGAGGGCGATGACGACCGCAACGACGATCAATCCAACAACAGTGAAGACACCGGCGACAGCACCCTTGTTTGAAAAAAACCTACGAGGTAAGAGAGATGAGTTCAGATCTGTCATATCGTACCGAGTAGGCAGCGCAAAAAGGAAAAGAAAAGACCCCGTGCCACGTCAGAAGATGTGACACTTACGAGTTCGAAGACGTTGAATTATTCTGCGGGGTGGTGGTCGTAGTAGGCGTAACGAACGTGGTGATCGTCTCGAGCGTACCCCCAGATGAAGTGACGATCTGAGCGGTCGTTGGTGACGGGGCGGTAGTCGGAGTGGATGACGACCCAGACGTCACCGCAGAGCTCGACGACGACGACGCGGTCGTAGAGGAAGTCGGCGATGTAGATGTTGCAGCATTAGTGGACGTGGTCGCGGGTGTATTAGAGGTGCTTGGGGTGGAGGCGGAAGTAGGGGTGGAGGTGGGGGAGGCCGATGTTGGAGTAGCCGTCGGCGACCTGTAAAGTACGACCACTGAATAGGGCAGTCTTGTATACAAGTGAATCGAACTTACGGAGCAGACGTGGGGGAACTGACGACTGTGAGATTGGTGAGGTGAGGGAACCGTGAAAGGGAAAATGTTGTACGCACTGGAGGTGGTTGGGGTAGTGGCCATGCTGATCTACCGCAAGACGATGATCAATGCCAGCTTCGAGCTATCCAAGCACAACCCGAGCTCAACGACGGAGACGAGGAGAGGAATGGGGGGGATTTACCTTGATAGTTGAACAGAGAGCTCGTTGACGTGCAGGCTGTGGGGGCTCGCATGAGAATTTTCATTCGGCCAAACTCGATCAGCAGGGAGGGTTCGGTTTACATAAGCAGAAGCGACCGCACGGGCAACATGTATCACAAAAAAAACATGCACAACTCATTCAATGCCTCGATTTCTTCCGTCGTGGCTGCTGCACCTCCCCGTCGCCATCCCCGCTATCGTGTGCTTGATCGTCAAAATCACCCGCTTCACCCTCCAGCCGCGATTTCAACCCTTTCATCTTCCGTGTCTGCAGCTTGTCCAGATCCTGCCTCGCAATATGCACCCGCCCTCTCAAATCACCCATCTCGTCCGCTTCCACGTTCTTCTTCCGCCTCCCCAACCCCTTCTCCACATCCTGTTTCTTTATCTTGGGTCGCCTCATCGCCGCCTTCCACATTTCGGGATCTGCTTCTTGCCATCGCCGTAATGAAAGATCAAGAGAAGGTCCCATTTCCGTCAGCTCTGCGCGCGGCACGCGCGTTCCTGACGGCGTGAGTTTGACAGTATACATCCGCACGTGTACCTTTGGTAGATACTTCGGATCATCCTGCTGTGATCCATCCAGCACAACCGTCGCGGGCTGATGCGGCGGTGATGGTGCCACCGAAACGCTGATCACGTGCTCCAGTCCAGGAAGACATACCGACTCGACCACCTCGGCGTTGAATAAATCCATCAGGAGGGACTTGAGCTGCACGTATCGGGGATGCGTATCGAATAATTCAGAGGCGAAATGCATCATGGGTTTATGCCCCGGTGTCGATTTAGGTGTCTATCAAGAGAGAAAACGTGTGATCAGCAGGAATATGGTGACGATACCAGCACAGGGACTCGCCTTGAACGCAGCCATGCTCACAAACTTGTCCACCCCGAGCTCACACATGTCCAGCAGCCTCGAATCGAACGTTCGGGCGACGACAAGCCCGTTTGGGCGTTTCTTGGTCGACTGCCCGAGCACAAACATCGACGCATCGTTTTTTTGAGCCCAAAATTCGATCGAGGACACGTCCTCGAACGGGCGAACCACATTCTTTTTCGAAAACGAGATCGCGTAGGGTTTTTTGAGTGCCGCCTACCCGACAGGCGTGAGTACACCCGCCGAGCACGTATAACGAACGGCGGGGTCCACGCACCAGTTCTTTCATGGCATTCTGGACAACCTCGCCAGTGTGTGTACCGCGCACGAACACCGCCGTCCGTGCATCCTCGACTTCCTTTGGCTCGCGCGCGTCCAAGGCCCTCTTGGACCTTGCATTCCGTGGCTTTCTGGTATAACTGTGTCTCAGAGATCGAACCATACGCTAGAAAAGAAAAACGACTCACATCGTGCGTAACATGGCGCTACTCCCCGTCGTCCAGTACTGTATGACAGACGGTATCGACCCCTGCAGACTTTCCCACCCGCCATCACACTTTACACCTGTTTGTCCATCCTAAATCAAGCCATGTCAGTCCCGAAACGGAAACCCTCCGTCCCTCGCACGCTCATTCCAGCCGGTTTCCATTTCGACAAGGGATTGCGTTCGTATCAAACGTTCGTGTACCCGATTATGGGTGAGTACCATCATGGGTTGGATGAATATGGCTGTTCAAATTGATCATCATATCGTGCCATGTGTTGCACAGACGCTGATGTGGACGGGTAACATATTCGCGCGGGCCACTCATGGATAGTTGGGTCGATGAATCCGAACGATCTGGTGTAGTACGCCATCCGTGTCCGGGTTTTTTTTGCCACACAGCTGGTTGACCCGTCAGATATCATACACATATTCTCATGTCCGGGAATCGGCTCGGCTTTGCTCCCCTCCCTTGGCATGTCCCGTCAGGCACCGAGATTCGGAAGTCGAGACGGACCAGGTAAAGTCAGAACCCCTGAACGAACCAAGCCTCGGGCGAACCCCGCTGTACACCATGTGAACCGGTCAGACCCGATTCAGCTCGAGAAGAGAGGTACCAGGAGAAAGGGCAACTCGGATCATTTATTTCTGTTCAACTGTATTTTGGACGTTTCGGTATTTATGATGACGAACCCAGATTCCCTTCCTTCCCCCTTCCCCGCCAGTTTCCCGAGGTCCACCATCACCACGCCTCAACCCAAACATATCAATGTGCGGTCCCCCTCAACCCATAACAAGACACCTTTCGCTCTCACGCTTGCCCTTTCAAACCTCTCTTATAGGTCCTCCACTCTCACCGGTTAATCTAGTGTCGATAAGAGGGTCACCAACCCTGTAGTGATCATGGGAACCCCCACCGGACAAGTGGCCCGATGGTCAAACCTGTGACCACCATCGCCTCCTCACCGCGAGCATCACTATAAAGCACTATATATTGTTCAAATATACATACTCGCTCAAGAAAATTAGAATGATAGTCAGACACTATCCTATCATTGTCAAAAATTACATCGAGAGAGTCGGGAGAGAGAACAGATTCCACTAGGGCAGCAAAAAAAAAAAAAAAAAAAAGTGTGAATATCTGAGGGTAGTCATCGTCGTGGTTATGCACAGTATATCAGCGGGTAAAAGCGAATTAAATGATATGGTATACAGAAGCAAAGAATATGGGATATGTACTTGCATACGAGACCGACGTCGCAGATCCAGCAAGACAGCGATAAAGGTAAAGAAAAAAAAAAAAAAGAGATGAGATATCGAGAACACACAACATGAGAGTAGAGAAAGAGGGAGACCATTGTTCGCACCCAGGATTACCAGATATTTGGATATAGGAATTAAGGCAGATATTTTTTCCGCAGCTATACTTTCATTCCAAGCGCAGCGGGGGAGTACGCCGCAGCGACGGAGGATCGTACTTCATGTTGTGATTCTCCTCGGCGAGATAATGTGGGTGAGCTCGCTGCATTTGAGGATGGAGATGACGGGTTTGAGTGTACGGCGACGGATCGAGCGACGGCGGCGAAGGCAGTGGCTGGCTGTGATCGTGGGCTCCGCGATGCGTCTGATAAAGGTGAAGCCGAGAAGGTTCCTCGGTGAGCGGCAAGAAATTGTGCTGCTGCGATTGCTGATGTTGTCGATGGGGATGAAGCGTCCCGCCGAAGTGCTGGAGATAATCGCCCTCCATCGAATGTCGTCGCGCCTGTTCCAGATGGAGATGTTGCTGATGTAGCTGCTCCATTTGCTGCCGGCTGAGCTCCTGGGAGTAGTGTGTGGCTGGAGACGGGAGTCCGATCGACGAGTGCGAGGGCAGATGCTGATGAGACGAGTCCAGAGGAGGTAGTTGGCCGTGAAGCTGATCCGGTTGCGCTCGATAAAAATGATCGAACTCCGCCATTTGCATCTGCGTCATTGCAGAGTTCCAGGACGGAGAGCCGTCGAGATTGAGGGCGTGACTCTGAGCCATACTCGTATTCGGAAGATCCGCATAGCCCGCCGTTTGGTTCTCGACATGCCCCCTCATCCTGTGGGGTGTCGATTCCTGAGAAAGGTCGCTTCCGAGGGTTGCCTGGTGAAGGTTCGATGGACCCGCTATAGGTTGCTGATTCGGTGAGTGCCGGTGGGTGGAAGGAAAACGGTGAGTCGTATGAACCTGTCGTTGGGGATTGTGGATCTGCCTCGAATGCGTTGTATTGGTAAGCTGCTGCTGTGGCTGCTGCCGCTGCCAGTTCGCTGCTACGTCCATAGACTGGAAGGGATAACTCTGGTTGATGGACCAATCCAGGCCCTCCAGCGTATGCTGGTTTTGAGGCGTAGTATGATGCGGGAGCTGTGCCTGGGCGATTGGCGGTTGCAGGTCTTCTAAATGCAGCTGCCCCTGGAAGGGGAAGTGTGTGTTGTGTGGATTGCTGTGGGAGGGGGAACGATTGGGAGGATGGAGGGGGGATTGTCGCGGAGACGACTGCTGCGAGGGGCGGGAGTGTTCGAGCATATGAGTCTGGACCACCTGCAGTGGGTGGACGGCTGTTGCTAGATCCGGGGCGACCATCCCGTGAGGCGAGGCCGACGTTGAGTGAGTTGGAGAAGGGGAGAAAGGACTGCGACTGCTGCTGCCCGTAGAATGTGGATGTATTTGATGCTGGGGGGACACGAAAGGACTGGCTGGAATCACGAAAGGAATGGTTGTTGGGAGGCCGCGGATCGCCACGGTCGACATCGGTATTCCAGCTGTCCTCATACATGACACTGTCGCCGGCTTCATAGCCAGTGCTGGTGCCTGGACGCTGATGCATCGGGATGGACGTAGGGTTGATATCCTCCTCCTTGACGTGATCTAGGTGGTGCATGACGCCGTCCTGAGATGTGTTGGTGCCTGCCCCAGAGGCAGCAACATTGAGCGCGGCGTGGCTCCTTTTGCCTCTAGGCTGGCCGGCCTTGTTAGCAGCGGCCATGGAAGCATGGAGCGAGGTGAGCTCGCGCATCATCCTCTCGTTCTGGTCCTGCTTATCTGCATGGACAGTCTGGGCATGTTGACGTAGATTATCGAGACGGGAAAATTGTTTAGAGCAATGGCAAGTGAAGGGACGTTCGCCAGTATGTTTCCTGAACGGAGATAAAAGAGATCGAACGGGGAGGGGGCGGGGATAAGTGCCTGGGACCTACCTAATGTGCCTGGCTAAATGTTCGCTTCTGCTGAAGACCATGCGACATTCGCCATAACCTCTACACTGGAAGGTCTTTGCAGGGGTTGGACGGTAGCGCTTTCCAACGCCGGCTGAAGGGGGCGCGGAGGGGAGGATGGGGGGATGGCTGGAGGCGACGAGGGTGGCCATGTCAGCCGGGGGGGACTTTTGGTCAGAGGAATTGAGAAGATCTTTTTCAGAGGGGAAATTTGACGTTGGAACGTTTTCGACGGTGTTGGCGTCGAGGGCTGGCGGTTTTGAGTCCTCCATGGGCGGGCGAGAAAAGAGGAACAAAACTTCTATAAGGGTGCCTGAAATCAGCACTGAAAAGGTTTGTAAACTCAACCCTCAATTAAGGCACCGCGCTCGTCGGACTTGGAATTTGTTCCGAGACTGTGGTTCAGGAACAGCCCCGCCGAGCTACGGCACCGGTGGCATTGCCTCGCCGTGACACATGCCACGTTTATCACAGTCGAGACCCCCCGACGACCCCCCGGTGACCTCACGTGCCGAGTCCAGGCCGTCGTGGCTGTGTCTTCCGTCTATCACATGGCCCCGAACTTATCGCACATGCACACGTCCATGCGATCAATACCGCTCTAAACAAATTCTTCGCCATCTCCGTCTTGTGTTCTTACGTGCTCATACCAACCGTACTCGACATGTCTTTTCTCCCGAGGAATGTCAGCCATGTGTTGGACCGTCACGGGGCAGGCCATCAAGCCAAAAGCAGACGACCCTGCTCAAATGGCTATTGGAAATCCTCTCGTCGTGGGCTAGCAATGCGGCTCGCAGTAGGGCCAAACCCTCGACGTTGCCTTCTGCAGCCTAGCACGCGCGTCTGCGACCAGTGCACATTGTCACATCATGTCAACCCGCTACGGGAACAACCTTTTTGAAATCATCTGCGCCCATAACGCGAAGCGGATTCACTGAGGCACCGACTGGACATAGCCAAAAAGTCTGCTTACCATCGAGATTGTACACTGGTGAGAGAACGGAAAACATCCGATCGGCAGATTATGACAAGCGTAACACTTGGGAAGCACACGCTCTCACCTTCCATGTTTCAACCCAATCTGTGGAGCAACTTGGTATGCGAAGTGGCGACTGTCGTCTCCCCAAATCATCAACTTCGCCCGGTCGTGCCTGGACAATCAATTTAACCCCTGCAGACGAGGAAAAAAAAAATCAGCGCTTTACGTTACCCCACAATTGCCAGCTGTTGCCATTTTTTTGGTTGTGTAACAGACACACCGTGGATCACGCCATCACAAGCCACATTTCCGAAAACGAACATCCAAACAAGCGCAAGGCACTCGACCTTCAGTTCCACCTCCACCCCTTGCAAAGGTAAAGATTGGCGTGCGGAGGTATGTATGCGTCACGTACATGTCCCTTGATGCAGTGATTGATGTCATCCTTGAACGCTCAGCGCCGTACCGTCATCGCTCGGGGGCCAAGTTCATTACTGGACCCAAGGCAAAGTGTAGCCGCTGGGATCACTGCCATCGCACGCCCACACATGTGCACATGTCTTATCAAAGGCTGCCGAGTGCGCTTTGCAAGACCCACGGACCCAAAGCACACATGCAGATCGTTCGTGGGCATGGACCTTCAAAGGTCCAGACCCTCTAGCCCACCAGCACTGCCAGCTATTCGGTCTTGGCACTTGCCGCAGGAACGACAATAACGCCGTCCATGCCGTTACTGACGGTTCAACAAGAGTGGCCGTGCGTGGGTAATTGACCAGTGACCAGTGACCAGCCCCGAGTTTGTCCCGCTATGTGCCTGGGAATATGATGCGAATGCAGTTCTCTGGGGTGTAATCGTAAGTGGACAGAGTTTGTGGACTACCCAAGAGGGTAGAACTTTCTTTTCCGCTCGCTAGGCTCTAGCGTGCATTTGGAACGTCCTTCATCATCCGGGCTCCAAATTCCAAGGCTGACGTGGACATACTTGGACAGGTGTTTCATGCATACGGGAAACGGCCGCCGTGTCTGTCCCGGTTCTAGTCTCATACAGCCACTCACACACACCGTGGAGGTGTGTGTGCGCGCGCGCAGTATTCCCTTTGTTCTATTCCAGTTCCCATTTTACCGCGTACGCGAATACGGTCCCCTGAAACGCGCAAGTAGTTCCGGCTAAGAAATCGCCAACCTGTCGGAAGCTTCACATCATTAATTGGCGAATGATACAGAAACGGATGCAAGGATCGTCTTCTCAGGTCCTCCCCTGGCGCACGAAATCACTCCGTGCCAACCGGAAGGGCTGGTACTAGCGCTGATCGGGTTTTCAAGTAACCGACCTCCCAAGACCCGAAAGTTCGACCAGCGCAGTGGGGCGAGTACGGACGGACATCCACTCACAAGCCGCTGTCACTCTACCCTATCCCGCGGGGCCGGGGTCAATGCCACCGAAGCGAGCATGATAGTAAAATGTCATTCTGACACTGATATAGTGATTGACAGGATCATGATAGAAGACAGAGAGCAAGAACGATGACAAGCCCGTTGACGCATCCCGTTTGGTCGAAGAGAATGTAAAACCGGTCAACATTCGCCGCTCGTGCACGTACATACGTGACACCACAACTGCTTCCTTGTCCTCCACTACCGCGATCGAGCTCAACTCCACTGCCGCGTCGCTCGCTCCTCTCCCGATCAGAAAGACTTCCAAGCTGGTTACCTAAAATCCACATAATGTCCAGCCGACTCCGATCGCATCCCGGATATTTGCGTTCCATTTCTGTAATACTGGTATAGCCGAATCACCAAGGAGGATGACATGGGCACATGAGACCGGGCGTCGTTGTGAGAGGTGGGCGTGTCCCTCTTTTGAAGTAGGCGACACTTTTTTCAAGTGTCGGCGATTTGTGATTGACAGGAAGCGATTAGCGAACGACACTAACCATTTTTGAAGCGGAATCAACAGGAATATGGGTAATGCGGAAAACGCCATGGAGGGATCAGGGTCGCACACACAAGCACCGTGACGACTTTTCTCCTCAGTTGAAAAAGATGCATGAAATCCAAGTGGGGAAACGTCATCTTCAAGGCCTTTGATCGGTTCATCACGTCGAAAGCGCGGCGATACGGATCATAACTAGAATGAGAATGGATATAACGATGAGCGAAATGAAATGTGGGTGAGTGGATTCCCAGTGAGACCAGCTGTGCAGTGACTGCAGGCTCACCAGCAGCCGGGTGCAAACGGACAGCCTGAGCAGTGCCTTTCCAGCCCACAGGTAAGATGTAGTATCAAAGGGGGCGGATTGAAATGGATTGTCTATCGCCTTTTTGCATACTTGCATAGCGCTATCACGTCCGTCTTGGCTCCGCACCGATGCCGTACCCGTCCATTAAGGAGCGAAGTCGAGTAGCCTAGACCCGTGTACGTGTCGACGACCGCGGGTGTCGAAGAACAAAAGATAGCTTGGCGAATCGGAACATTCAATACAGTAATGCTTGGATGTGGTCACCCGGTCTAGACTCTAGATGAACCTTGCAAAGTAACATCACATCACACATGCATGGGCGCTTCGACATCGGATTGGTTGGTCCCTGCCAAGAAGCGATTCATTTCAATGATGAATCCGCGTTGGAATCGGTATTTCTCTTCCTGCGAGCAGCGACAGGGACGAGACGGCAATTTACTCGAACGATTCTACTCACCGGGTTCAAGTTCGCGTGTGCAACCGCGGGGGACATCGCTGAACATACGTTGGTCTTCGAATACACCACGAGTCCACTGGCGACCTCGCGACGACGTTCAAAGAGGGAAACGCGTCGAGTCTAGCCCGACACGCGACAACGTCCACTCGCGGCGCGTCACGATCGATCGCAACGAGCAATTCGAAATGTTGCAGTCCTTGGCAGGGTGTTGTTTACCTACGTGCTCGCCGCAGAGCCTGAGGCAGCGCAGAGCGACTCGAGTCACATCAGGTATGCACAATTGCCAGAACTTCATCTCATCCTGCATCGCATCAGGACCATGACCCAATTGAAATCCAAGCCACATGGGTGATGTGATGTTTTTGCAACGGCAACTTTTGACCTGCATATGTGGCATATGGAATGCCTTGTGAGCCTAACGGATTGTAACTCGCCCACAATCCAATCACCGCACAACCAACAACGCTGCAGATGCTCAGATCATCAATGATCATGGCCTCGCAACCCACCCTGGCTCCGAAGCCCAGGCCCGCTCCCTCCGGAGCGCCCTGATCGTCAGTCGTCGTCGCGCCACCGTCCCATACCGAACCTGATGCTGATGCATGATGCCTATTTCCACTGCCACAGTTGCTACCGTCCTGACGCCAACTTCAACTGGAAAACGTTTTTCTTACAAAGGAACAAAAGCCCCGTACGATGCCATCATGTACTTGTCATGAATGGGTGCGATGATCGTATCCATGATCCTTTGGACAACATCATACTAATCACCACTCGTGGAGAGTCCTCGACCGTTGACAATGCTCCACTTGACGCATCGGATCTTTCCGGGGCCGAACGTCGACCTTTGACCGCCCTCGGACGCTGAAGCGATCTAGTTACATCCGTACCAAGTAAGGCTTACGAGTGTACATACCGTCACTAACAGACCCCGGATGGTTCCCGACCTCCCGTTTCAGTCTATGCAGCCCCTCCAATGCCAGCAACTGTCCACGCGTTACACAGTGGCATACGACGAACGCCCCGCATATCGTGACGCAGTGTCAAACAAAGTTTGCGATCTCGGACGTGTGTACGCGTGACGACGGGGATAACCGAACATTCGAATTTCGCTGGGGGGGGGGGGGGGCAGAGAGA
>JBBPQE010000782.1:0-12495 GCA_038092335.1 Boletus vinaceobasis
AATACTAAAATTGTAGAAGAGAAATACTGCTCAAATAAGTGTCCCAATGACATGTCATTTTAATATGGTTATATCTGAGTGCCATGGCAACCAAATCACATGACTAAGCACTCATATTCAGGGCAAGCGTTAGGGCTATTAATTACCCTCCAAGGGTTAGAGCTAACTCCTTTTGGATCTCTTGTAAATATCAATTCTTTCCAAAATAGCCAAACATTGGGACACTTATTTGAGCCACTGTATGCCTGGCATAAATTGTGTTTGTGACCTTTGACACTACCATATTTGGCATCAGATATGAGTAAGCAAGCATGCAATGTTCTCACTTGGTTCATGTAGTTTGTTGTACTCAGAGCCATACTCAGAGCCACAGTGTGGGCCTGTCCTGTTCAACCAACAAGTTTTTTTCTGCATCAACACTAGGTCTCCATCATGTACATTTGGGTATGAAACGATGGTCAGTATTTAAATTTTCCATGAGGGCTACCAGATCTTTTATTACTCACAATCATCTTCCAAGCCTGGGATCCACCAGTGCTAGTCACGTCAACTCCAATTCTTATGGTGAGAGCATCAGTGAAGGACTGTACTACCCTCCAAGGTACAAATGAATTCAATTCAGCATCCCAACTCAATGATCCAGTGGCTGATTCGAATGTCCAAAAGAAGGTGAAAACACTTCCATCTGACAGTACTAGTAGGTTCATTGCTATATGACCCACCATTACCCCCAGACTCTTGTTTGTTCACCAGGTCAGGCTCATAGATTATTGAGGATGAATAAAGATAGCAGGGGTCAAATAGCACAACTGCAAAATCTCAAATGCATGCAGACTCAGACCATCATTAGGGTCATGCTGATGGATGTTGTGACTGCAAATGAGGCTATCAATCCATTGGCCCCTCTATCAGGGAAGCAGCTGCCCAAGCAGAAGAGTTGTCCATTGAAGGGCTGTACTGGGGAAAAGGTGAGCTGGATATTTGTCATTCTGGGTCTTCCTGTGATCTCACCTGAGTCCACTCAGGCCCCTTCTTCTGAAATACTGACTTACACTTTTCCTGCTTCTGTTCCAATGCTTGGTAACATACTACCTTCAGTTATGCTTGGCCTGGGTAAGGACAAGCGTAGACTCAAAACTCAAGGTTTACTGAAGGAGTTCACTGGTATGGTTTTAAGGAAGAGAGAGATGTCTCTAGAACTGTAATGTCTTGATGGTATATTCTCTGTCAAGAGGTCAATTGGCTGCTATGCCACCGGGGTTCAAGGGTTTTATAGGGATGAAGCAGGCACTCAAAGTAGCCTGGAGACTTATTGTATGCAAAGGATGATGTAGAGGGATGTATTCTTGAGTAGATGAAGATGGGGTTACACTGTGTTAATGACAGGTTTATATACAGAGACCAAGAGAATGCGGTGGAATGACAAGGAAAGATATCAAGTAATCAAAGGAATTGGGTGGAACAAAGAAGAACATTCTTGGTAATACACTTGCTGACCAATCAAATAGAAAGATGAAGAAGGTCAGTGAAGAAGCATGAGGAGAAAGCTACATGGGGTCTGAATGGCATAGCTAATAGTCCGAGCAGAAGATTTTCATAGAAAGGAAGAAAAAAAAACAAGGAAACAAATGGACAAGTCATAACATCTCCTGGACTGACACACCAGGTGTCTAATTCAGGCTTGTGGTATGGTTTTCATGTTCCCTCTCCTACTACCAGTTTCAAAACTTCTTCTCGTGATACTGCCACTGCACCACCAACATCTCATGGTACTTCTGCTGTCCCATCATCTACATTGACAGCCCCAACATCCCACCATGGCTCTGTGCACCCTTCTTACAAAGCTGTACTGCAACTCCTGTATCCCAGGGTGAGTTTATGGCCTCCACATCTTATGGTGTTTCTGCAGCTCCTGTGGCATGAGGGAGTTTGGCAACTACTGCACCTTGTAGTAGAACACAGACATCTTCCACCATTATCATGCCAGCTTCACCTATATCTCTCAGGACCTCACAAATTGCATACCACTCCTATAACTCCCAAATGTGTATACTTTCCTGAATATATTCTGTTCATGATATCAATGCCTTGATGCAGGCACAACAATTTTCTGCTCCCCTGCCACCACCGTACAATGATTGTGCAGATGAAAACAGTGGCACTGAGCCTGGTGACAATTGTGATGACATCACCCTTCAAAGTACAAATTTTGAGGGTCGCCATGACCCCAGCATTGATAAGAATTCTCCTGATGAAGATGAAAGGATGGCTGGAGCAGCATTGCATGCACCAGATACATGACCCACATCTCTCAAATTCCCAATTCACAATATACTTGGCCAGGCTTTCCCCAGGATCCTTACCACATTGAGTTGCAAATGGATGAGTGTTGGCACAGTGCAATCATCCATGTACATCTTTTCAGACCCTGCTTCACTTGCCAATGCACAGCAACACCTTTATTCTCATGTGTTAACACCAGAATCAGGTATGTCAACCTTCATTGTTTGGCTCCCTACTGACACAGTTTTCAGTAGAATACTATCAACCCCAAGATGAGTGAGGTTCTCAGCCTCCAGACACAAGTTCCTGTCCTCCCTTTTAATCTAAGGTATTCATCCTCACTTAAGCTTAGATAATGTCAATTACAACACACCCACTCAATGAGTGATGGATTAGAAAACAATACCCATAGCCTCAGAGAATTTGTTGTGCTTCTGGTGAGTGAGTCCCTTAGTGAGGACATTGGCAATGTAACAAAGTGACAATTTCACTCCTTATCTTTTTCTTTAATCTTATCTTATCTAATCTTATCAAAGCCATGCATTTATCTAATCTCACAACATACACTGGACTTGTAACTTTCTTTTCTTCTTCTCTCGCGCTCACAGACGCTTATAGTTATATTCACGTTCTCATGAGATCTCATCTCGTTCACACGTTCATTACCGTATGCACTTCTTTTCATTTCCATTCTATGCTTCTCTTCCATTCTGCCACACCATGTGTGTGCAGCATGTATTTAATCTCCGTTCCCCTATGTACTTATGTAGCCATGTACTCTCACACACAGCTTGGTCTGTGCACATATGCCAATAGTATAAAAGCCCTGTGGATGATGGCTGGCATCCCCAGTCTAGTTCACTTGGTTCCTTCCCAGAAAGACCTTGTGATACCCTCCTCCTCTCCTCTACAGCTAGGACTAGTGTTTGTGACCTAAGGATCTAGTGTTGATCTTTCTGGTTGTTTCAGGCAACTTGATCTGTCATTGGTATGTATTTGACTGCTATCTCACCCAACTCCAGTTTTTCTCAGATGAATTGATGCTGAATAGGAATATGCTTTGTACATTCATGGAACATGGCATTCTTCACCAATACTATGGCTGATTGGTTGTCAATTAGCAGCATCGTGCCTTTGGAGGGAATATCCAGTTTGTTGAATAGCACATGGAGCCATATGGCTTCCTTAGTGGTAGTGGCTGCAGCTATGTACTTGGCCTCTATGCTTGAGAGAGAAACTGTGGATTGCTTCTTGGATGACCAGCTAATAGCTGCATCTGCTAAAATAAAAACATGTCCACTGACCGATCTACAATTGGTTACATCGGCAACCCAATCTGTGTCTGTGTACCCAAACAGGTATTGATTCTTGTTGCCTTGGAAAATAAGTGATCCATCCAATGTTTTGCATAGGTACTGGTAAACACATTTGAGCACAGTGACATGCAAGTGTCCAGGGGTGGCTGCTTGCTTGCTTAAGGTCCCAACTGTGAAGGCTAAGTCAAGGCAAGTAGCAAGCATGACATACATTAGTGAGCCAAGACTACTCTGGTACTCTTTAACATCCACTTTGGATACCTCCAGCTTGATTAGTTTGATGTTGGGGTCAAGAGGGGTGACAATGGGATGGCTTTCAGTCATGTCAAATTGCTCAAGTATGGACTGGATATATTGACATTGTGATAAGTGAATTGTTCACTTGTTGTAATTGTGGATGATATACAGCATGTAATTATGTGTACCAGGATTTGTGGGCTTGCTTAAGACCATAAAGTGTGTGTAGTAGATGCCAAATGAGGGAGCATGAGTGGCGAAAACTGGGTGGAGGCTCAAAATAGATTTCTTTGTCAAGTTCTCCATTGAGAAAAGCTGATTTGACATCCATTTGATGGATTTCTAAGTTGTGCTTTGCAGTGAGAGTGAGTAGGGCACATATTGTGGCGAATTTTGTAACTGGGGTAAATGTATCAGTATAATCAATGCCATGGATTTGGGTGAATCCCTTTGCTACTAGTTATGCCTTGTACTTCTCTATTTCACTGCTGGGACCACACTTGATTTTGAAGACCCACTTCAAGTCAATCACCTTGTGGTTGCATGGTCATTCAACTTCCTCATAGAGCCCAATTTTTTTGAATGTGTCAAGTTTGTTGTTCATCACCTTGAGCCAGAAATCAGCATCAGATTGATTCGTTACTTCGCTGTAAGTGCATGGTTCATCCTCTGTGCCTGCGTCAGCGCGATATGCGTGTTCACTGACTAAGTTCTCATGCCCACTGCTCCCAGCATCTCTTATTGCCTTGCCATTGCTGCCAGTTCCCATATCGTCTCCCCCTTTGACAGATCCATTGCTTTCTTTTGACATTCCCCCCATGGTCGCTTTGTTATAAGTGTTGACAAAATAGCAATCATTGTTGTCATGAACTGGCACTTTTTGTTGTTGAGTGGACCTTTAGACTTTGGGTGGTGGTATTGGATGTGGGTATGGTGTTAGTGGTGCTTTCAGGTTGGTTGGAAACCTGACTTGCAGTTGACAACTGTCCTGGATGCTGTTTTCAATCCAGTGAGTGGACCCTTTGTCGCTTAATGACTTCGGGTACTGAGTTTCACCAGCGTGATCATATTCAGGCACTCAAGCTGGGAAATCATGTGTTGCCTGAAACAACCTTAAAGACCGTAAGGCTTAGGTCCTAGGCTAGTCACAGAACTCAGAGGAAAGGAGTTTATGAGGAGGGGACTTTATCTCAAGGGAAGAATCCAAGAGAACCAAACTGGAGGATGTCCAGTGGGCTCCTTGGGGCTTATATACTGTGGCATAATGCACACAGACCAAGCTGTACACTACTACATATGTGCATATGAAGACGGAGATTAAATAGGTGCTGCACACACATGGTGTGGCAGAATGGAAGGGAAGCATACATGGTAATTACTGTGGGAGTGAAATGGAAGACATGAGCGGAAATGAAAAGAAGTACATACAGTAATGAACATGAGAACGAGATGAGATCTCATGAGAAGGTGAATATAACTAAATAAAGAAAGCGTCTGTGAGCGCGAGAGAAAGAGAAAGAAATGTTACAAGTCCACATCTATGTTGTGAGATTAGATAATCGCGTGGCTTGATAAGATAAGATTAGATAAGATCAAGGAAAAGAAATTGTCACTTTGTTACATTGCCAAGTGTTTTGACTTGTTTAAGGGGGGCATGACTTCTTTTTCGCTATCGCCACTGCTGTCATTCACCACTTCAACATTTTTAACAGTTTCAGCATCCATTTCAGATGTTTCATTTAATGGCTCACTACTGGTCATCTCCACTGCACTAAGAGCTGGTTTGTGGCTCATTTGAATGTTGTTGGGAGTACTGATGTCACTTGTGACTCTTGTACATAGGACTGTTTCCATCTTTCTCATTAAATATGATGTCTCTGGATTCGAGTATTCGCCCCATTGGGCAATAAAGACATATAAATGCCTTTTTGTTCTCAGCATACCTGATATGAACACACTTGACTGACTTTGCATCAAGTTTGTGGCATTTCTTATCAGGTATGTGGACATATGCCTTGCACCTGAATATCCATAGATGTGTGACTGATGGCTTATTGCCAGTGAAGTGTTTATGCAGCATGATATTGCCTTGTATGGCGCATGTCAGGACCCAGTTCAGTATGTAAGCTGCATAGAGTACAGCATGACCTCAGTAGGTGTCAGGTAAGTTTGCATCACATAACATTGAGTGTGCACTCTTCATAAGAGTGTGATTCATTTGTTCGCTAACACCATTTTCCTGTGGTGTATAGATATTGGTCTTCTCATGGTGGACTCCCTTCAATTTGAGGTAAGATTCAAAATCTTTTGAGCTGTATTCTCCCCCACCATCAGACCTGAGAAGATTCACACATTCTTCAGTTACAGTCTCTGCACACTCAAAGTAGTTTCTCATTTCTTGAAACACTTTGTCCTTTGACTTTAGCAGCTTGACCACTACATGGTGTGAATATCCATCTATAAAGGTGATGAAGTACTGATGACTGGATTGTGTTTGTGTCTTCATAGGTCTGCATACATCTGAGTAAGTCCAATATAGGGTACATGGGTTTTCAATAGTTGTTTTGTGGTATAGGGTTGCAGGTCTGCTTCCCTTTGAGGCATGGTCGACACAACTCAATGTGTGCCAAGGAACCTGTTATCTCCATTCCACTAACCATGTCTTTCTGTTGTAGCTTTAACACAGATTTGGTGTTGACATGGCCTAGTCTGCAGTGCCATGTCTCCAGCAATGCTCTCAAGGATGTCATTTTGGGAATTGATGTGCTTAGAGCTTTCTCTGGATCAATGGTGGACATTGGCCATAGGCAATTAGTGCCCATTCCACTGTGTGAGGGATTGCTTGGAGGATGTATAGAGAGTTTCATTTGTGGGCTAAAGCTGTGAGTGTGCCGTTTTTAGATATCCAGCATTCAATCTTGCCAAATGATACATTGAAACCTTTACTGGTGAGACAAGATACTGACAGCAGATTGCCATCAAGTTTTGAGATATAATAAACATCTTGGAGGATCGTCTCACATATTTTTCCTTCTCTAACAATAACTTCTACACATATTTATCCTATTCCTGTTGCTGATATAGACTGGCCATCGCTGATTTTCACAGGCTGGGGAGGTACGAGAGGGCAGAATGTTATAAACCATAATCATTGACAAGTCATTGTTGCAGATGCCCCTGAGTCTATGATCCATTCAAAAGGGTTTAGAGGATTATTATCAGGTTGACGCACCATAAATAACTGTAGTGGTGCTTGTTCATCTGATGTGATGCTTGCTACTTTTGCTGTGAGTTCAGGTTTGTCTTTTGAGTTCTTTGACTTGTTGCTACTCAATGATGCTGACACATTCTTCACAGCGTCTTCTGCAATCTTCTTTCAACACTCCCCTCAGTGAAACTTTTCATAATAATTGCACTTCTTTCCCTTTTTGTCTTTTGACTTCTCTTTTGACCTATTCTTAATCTTTTCTTTTGACTTCTCCTTTGTAGGGCCTTTTGTAGAATGGTTGTAGTCACTGTATTAAGGTAAGTAGAATGTACTGTACCTATAGAATGGTTATAGTCACTGGAGGAGTAACTACAGTACAAAGTGTCTAAGTAAGGAAGCTTACATAAGCTACCAAAAGGGTATTAAATATTCCAACACTCCCCCTCAAGCATAAAGCTCCAAGCTGAGGTGCTTGCATAGAAGAAATAAAAGAACTAAATATCTGTAGAATGATTCCAATAAAACCAATGGTATTCTATAGTCCGTGTGCAGTATATTGTTGGAATTATTGCTTACATATCAGGTAGCTTACTAAGCATACCCTACTTAGGATTTCATACTGTACCAGGATACTTTAGTGACTACTAAAGTATTCCACAGGTAACTAGCTTATTGCTAATATTATAGTGACTAACTGAGTATTCTATAGATTATGAGAAATCCCTCTTTGCCTTTATCAGAACAGAGAAGGTCATAAAGGTGATTAATATAGGGTTGGTGAAGGTCAGGGATTTGATTGTTTTATTCTCCAAAAGCTTAATCCAACTGCCAACATGAAGAAGCTGAAAAGTGTCAATATTGCTTTTTCCATTTATTGGAAAGTGTTAAGACAATGTTAATTTTCTGGGGGAACTCCAGAACTCCAGAGTTTTAGGGGTTTGCTGGAAGGGCTGCAGCTTCAGCTTATGTGCTGCACCAAGCTTAGGTTTGGTCCAGTATTTTGGAGCAGAGGAGCAGAGAGGTTCAGAGGATAGATGAAGAGGGTTTCAGAGGATTGTATCTAAGTTGATTATAAGCTGATTGTACAGGAGTTGTATGGAGGGTTTATATACGGAGTACAAAGGAGTATTACTAAGTAGATTTGTAATGGGAGTTCAGAGAGAAAGGTAGCCAGAGCTATGCTTCTAAGTGAGTATAGGATTGGAGGTAAGTATAAGGTGGAACTAGTATGAAAGGAGAAACAGAGGACAAGGAATACTAAATAAAGTATCTATGGAAGTCCAGATGTTCAGAGATGCAATTTGAGGGAGATCGCACCAGAGTTCATATGTAACAGTGTTGGGGTTGGTTTAGAATTCCATGATATGACAGAAAGTTGCTCAGCTTGGGCTGTAGGCTTGACTGCTTATGGGTGGTATCAAGTATGTATGGTACAACTATAAATTCCATAAACAGAAGTACCCTCACTCTAATAACTTCAAGGATGACACACACTGAAATGACCACAAGATCGAAAGACCCTAAGTGTAATGAAGTAACAATTTCTCTTTTTCCTTTATCTTATCTTATCACAATCTAATCTTTTGGACTTACAACTTTTTCTCATTCTTTCTCTTTTGCACTCACAGACACTCTATTTAGATTTATTCATGTTCTCACAAGATCCAATCTCATTCCCATGTTCATTACCATCACTCTTCCATTATATTCACATGTATGTTCTTCTTTTCATTTCTGCTATGCTTCTCTTCCATTTTGCCACATCTCATGTATGCAGCATGTACTTAATCTCCATTCCACTATATATCCTCCAGTTTGGTTCTCTTAGTGTCTTCCTCTGAAGATATCTGGTGTCTACAACTAAGTTCCTACTTCCTTCCTTTCACTATTCTAGGGGCTTCTGATTGTAACTTACATAGGATCTAAGCCTCATGGTCTTTAGAGTTGTTTCACTAAGTCACATCAGATAGAATAAAGATATCAAGATGAGGTTTTGAGATTTTCATGCTTACATATGTGCCACACAGCAATCTTGTGATTTCAGATTATGCCTATAGCTAGAAAGCACAAGTGAAGTATAAGTAGCTTCAGTGCTATTGGAGGATATCCCTTGATAACCATTCAAGTGTCACAAAGGGATAAAAGGTAGATTTTGAGATTCTCTGTGGCAAACTTCATGAATTTCTGCAGGCAATTGTCAATATAAGCTTTGTCTTTTTTTAATTGCAGCATTTGTTGTAGCATGGCTTTCTTATGACCTGTTATTCTTCATGTGTCTACTTATCTATGTGGTCAGCTGACATAATCCAAGTCTTGACTCTAAGAACACTCCCCACTTTCAATTGCTCCTTGGAGTAGATCTATGGTTGTGTATTTCTCCCTTTTTGAGATGTTCCCTGCATTGAATCTTCTAGAGAAGACTCAGAATACTGTATTTGTCCTCTGTTTTGTGGTATAACCAGTTTCCTATGGTCCTAATGGGAGGAGCCCACAGGCAGACCTCTAGCTTGCCTGATAATTCAACACAATCATTGCTCACCAATTCCAAAAACCTAACTACACAATCAATCTATAATATAGGTGCAATGGAATAGCTCAGTAACTCTTATATCAACAGCTATCTAAGTCATGCCATTGTCAATAACATTACTTAATGACCAGGCCACAATGTAGGTGGCTAACATCAATTTTAACAACAGCACAACTCAAGTCAGTCTTTGTTACACCATTGAATAAATAACATTAATCAGACATACTGTATATACATATATCCTAGATTGTTTTACTTTTCCAATTTCCTCCAACTCCTAGTGATGTGTGTGCTTGGGCCTCAGGCCCTGAGGCCAAGCCCTATTTAGGCCAGGCCCTGTCAGATAGCTTCAGAGGGCCCAGGGCCTCAGAGAATTTTTTTATAGTAGGTTACTAGCACTAGATACATAGTTCTAGTCATCAGCAAACTAACCTTTATCTTACATAATATTCTATGAAGTTTTGTGATTGTATACATGTCATTAGAGTCACTAGTGATGAGACAGATATATATATTAGGAGCATCTGAGTGAAACAAGGGTTATGTACTGTATGAGTAAGTGTTCATATTACTTAGTGACGTTTGACAGTATGTAATTATTCTCAGCAAGTAGCCAAGTACTGTAGTGTCAAGTAATACAAGCAATTGTTTTCAAGATACATATATGAGATCATTATTACCAAAAGTGTACAAAAAAGTGTACAAAAAGTGTACCAAAAGTCAAAGTGTTGTATACTACTGTATAATTGCTACAGGTTTTGGCTCTGGGCCCTGGCCTGAGATAGTGTGAGGCCCAGGCCAGGGCTTTCAGGCCAGGCCAGGCCCTGCACATCACTACCAACTTCCTGTAATGACATCTTGCCCCATGCATGAAGCTCCATTGAATTTCTTACTGCTCATGTGCCTTATTGGCCCTCTATCACCTTACTTATGTCATACCACAATTTCAGTTCAACTACCCAATTGATAGTCCAAATGGCATTGTCATCCCTAATTTTCATATTGATTTGGAGCTCAGCTACCAACTTCTTGAATTCCCAATTCCCACCTGGATTGCAGAGTGCAGTGTTAGTCAAACTTGCACAGAAATGGAATATCAACTGAAGAAAGTTTTTTTTTTTTTGTATCCATTTCTGTCCCTTTGGGGTACAATACCATATGTAGAACAGCTAGGTAGAAAGGGATGCCATGTCCCTGCCATGTTCCCATCTTCTCAAATGCCCTATAGATACAGTGACTCACAAAATTGTCCCAATGTGTTGCACTTTTTGATTGTGTATTGAATAACTCTGGAGGATAAAGAAATACAAACAAAGTGTTGGTGTATGAATGGAAGTGGAAACTCAGGGCTAAGTGGTGACCAAGAAATTATGTAATTCTGATGGGTAGCCATGGAGATATATACAATTCAAAATGGCTACTCATTGGGACAATTATGTGAGTGTGGTGCAACAAAATGGAAAATGTAGTGTCAGTGTGTGGTGTGACCCCCCTTGGCCTTGCTAACTGTGCTACTCCCTCTAGGGATACTTTCAATCAACTCCTGACATACTTCTGGTGCCATCTCTGCCCATATCTCTATAGTTCTCCCAAACTCCCTTGGCCTATGTTGAATACTGGAAAAGGTGTCTTTTGACATAATGCCAGAGGTGTACAATGGGTTGGAGGTCAGGGGACTATGGGGGCAGGACCAGGAAAGTAATATTATTGTCTTCCATCCATCTCTTGGCCTTTTTAAAGGTATTCTTGGAATTACTGTTCTACTAAAAAATGAAATCTCCTGAAGAAATTCCACTTTTCTCCATTTTAAGCAGTACATTGCTCTCCAAAATATTTATATACTGCTCAGCATGCATCCTCCCCTCAACCTCTGCAAGTCTTTCTATTGCCTTCCAACCTGTATAGCTCCATCTCTTGATATTTTCTTCACCAATCCTACAGTAAGTATATCCTGGATCTTTCTCTTAATCAATTATTCTCCAGTCTCTTGGCACACTCACTACCTTCCATCTGATGCAATTATGTTGATTTTAATGTCACCTGACTAGACTACCCTCTTCCAGTATCCCACAGTCCATTTCTTATACCTCAAAGCAGGGTCCAAGTATTTCCTCCTATATATTGTATTAAGAAATGGCATTTTCATGTTTACCACAACCCCAAAAGAACTATTCCCAATAATTTTTCTGGCTGTTTCTGAAGAGACTGGGTAAGAGATGATGGTGTTAATGTGTTTGAAGACTTGAACAGCATTAGAAGCCTTGCCAGTAGTGATTTAAGTAATAATTCAACTATAAAGAGGGAGTAGAAGGCTTTGAAGGACATCCAGAAATGGGATAAATTAATCAGAAAAGATACCTCAGAGTACCCTAGATGCAATATGTCTCCCAACACCAGCTTCAGAGGCAATATGGCCAATAGAAAGCCCATTGGGGGATATTTTCCCTCTAAGCAGAGGGAATAAATATATTGTAGAATTGTGGAGTTCTGAGAATATTAATCTTTGTGAAATTGGGTGACTATAGGGTCCCATGACACATAACATTACCATAGTAACAATCTATTGGCAGTTGGTTGCTATAGAAACAGTGGAGCATCAGATTGTGATATATCTGAACTATACTCACATAATTGAAACAACCTTGAAGTGCTTAAGCTTTTAGCACCTAGGTTATCACTGAACTCAAGGAAAGGGGATTATAGGTTTCAAGGGAAAGAACCAAGAGAACCAAACTGGAGGACGTCCAGTGGGCTCCTTGGTGTTTATATACTGTGGCATAATGCGCACAGACCAAGCTGTACACTACTACATGTGGACATAGGGGAACGGTAATTAAATACATGCTGCACACACACGGTGTGGCAGAATGGAAGAGAAGCATAGCATGGAAATAACCGTGGGAAGGAATGGAAGCATAAAG